>JAOVVI020010469.1:0-13067 GCA_028571085.2 Nepenthes alata
TGCATTCTAACGAACAATCGAGTTTGCTGATTGCTTTGGGCCCCACGACACCCCTGTGGGGCAGGCCTACAGCCCAGCCACTCTAAGTGGGGCGTCATTTGGGTTTCCCACTTGTTGGCACTTTGCTGCCTATTTAAACTACTCCCCATGGAAAATTCCCTCTGCTTATTTCCTTGCGCTGAAAATCTTTCAACCTTGTCACGCACAGAGAGAAAGAGATGGCAAAGAAGAGAGTCTCCCTCCTCCTCGCGAATTTCCACGGCGAGTCGGCCGGGAGTCGAGAACACAGGGTCTATCTTGTCACCCAGCATCGTCGCCGCTCTTTCGGTAGATTATGGTATCGCTAGCGATTGGGGTTACCGTGCTCCTGGATCTGAGGGCAGAGCCAATGCTCCACCAGATGCTTTTGTCACAGTTTACGAGCACCATCTGAGAGGGGGGTTACATTATCCCATGTCGTGCACTCTGTACGCACTGGTGTAGGCGTTGGGCGTTCCTGTGGTGAGGCTCCACCCTAACGCTCTTCGTTACCTGGTCTCGCTGTGCATTTTTGCTCGCCTTCACGGCGGTTCTTTTGACTCCAAGGCAGCCAGGTTGATTTTTTGCTTCTCAGAGTCGGAGGATTGGATCTCCATGTCGCCGAAGACTGGCTTCCACTTTCGAGGGACCAACCCTGACTCGGTAAATAATTAGAAGAGTCGGTTCTTCTTCTTGCAGGAGCCCTCTGACTCCGAGCTTTCGCACGAGTGGGGTACAATCTTAGGGTTCTTCCATGAGAAAGCGTCGACGGATGATGCTAAGGAGGTGGTAGAGTTGGTCTCTCCTGGGCTATTTTTTGACATCCATTGTGTTTGAGGCAGCTAAGTGGGGGCTCTCGTTGGGCAGGCGTGTCGCCGGTCCTGCCAAGGATCTTGAGGAAGGCGCCATTCCCCCACCGTCCGATGGGTACGAGGAAGAAACTTGTTCGCTACTGGAATGCTTTTGGATTAGGAGGAGATTGAGGCTCCCCTGAAGAGGCTGCGGGAGGCAGAGGTACCTCCACACGAAAGTTGGCTATTGACTCTGCAGCGCGGGTTTGGGCTCCGTCCCTAGAGGTGGCGTCAAGCACCGGGCCTCAGGAGGAGGCCAACGAACCTGTTTCGATTCCAGCCACGGCGTTAGCCAGTCAAGGCGTCCCAGAAGTGGGTCTTCGATCCAGTGAGGAGTCTCCTGTGCGTTCTTTCATCAATCTGGCCATGGAGGTGGCTCCAGGCATAGCGGGCCGCGCATCGGTCCTCGACGGCCCGGAGGAAGCATGCACACCAGCGCCAGCACCAGAGTTGGAGGGATCCTCAGAGCCGGCTGTGATCTTCGTCAAGCCAGGTTTGATGGGTTGGATTCTGGGGACGTCCCGCGGCATCGTTGGTGGAAGTCGTACCAGAGGTTGGCCAGCCGGGCGTTGAGACGACCGTGAGAGAGATGGTCTCAGAGTCAGAGCCCCAATGCGTTCCCTTGCCTTCTGTGCTTTTGGCCCATCCGAGCCCTATAGGAATCGTGGTCAAACTTGAGGAGCCCTTGGGCGCGTCCACGCTAGGAAATTCGGCACGTCCTCCGGACGCCGACCCTGCTCGGGTACAATTGCTACGAACTGGTTGTTCTTTCGCAGCCAAAGAACTTTTTGAGAATTCCCTTGACTTCTCCATATTCCACGCAGATCCCTGAGGAGGCCGATCCTCTCGATGAGCTAGCCACCCTTCTGCATTGGAGCTTTCATCACCGGATGCTCGTCGTTCAGCGCACGAGAGCCCAGGTCGCTTCCCTCCAAGGGGACAGCGAGCGGGCGCAAGATGAAAACAGACGCTTGTAGCTGAAAGTGGAACAACTGGAGGCGATGCTCACTGCTCTAGAAGACGACAATGCACACTTGTTGAATAATCTTAGGGGTCGTCTCACCCCGTCAAAGGCGAATCTAGTGATGGAGGTTCGGTTCTGGGACGGCATTCGTCTGTGCCGTAGGATTGCTTCTCTTCCGGCTCCTGACGTACCAGAAGGAGTCTTCCACCCTGGCAATGCCGGGGTTCGGGATAGATCTCGATTAAGGAATTTTCTTGAGGAGACCGATCCGTCTGACCCTCCTTAGTAGCCTTGTCTGTGTACATTGCTTTTGTTCTTCCTTTTTTTGTACAAGTGAATGAAAAGTTGCTCCTTTCTTATTTTCTGTATACATTGTTTTTTCAATGCAATCTGTGAGGTCGTGTCTCACGTCCAACGGCTAAGCTTGCAAAGCTATTGTCGCCAAGGCTCCAATCCTGCGCCTTCTTGCGCTGTACTTGTCCTTCGTTAGAGGATGTCGTCGCATCTCGCACATTTGATAGGAAGCTCGATCCAGTAAGGTGGATGTCGTCGCAAGTCCCGTGGAGCCGCACGGAGACCAGCTGAGTTTTCAGGCCTCGGTAGCCGGGCTCCGGGTCTAGGCCTTTCATCGTGCGGTATCCGCATTGGGTGCGTGGCCCCCGCTCAAGGTGTTATTACCACAAGGTCCTAGCCCTCGACCATCGTAGACTGAGGGTGCTCTCTTTTTTGAGAAAGTTGCCGCACGCCTACAATTCTTGTCCCCTAAGGTTTTTGTAGCTGCAAGTCGGAAGCTTCAAAATCCTCCCGGCCCAATGTCATGACGGCCTGGGTCGTTGGGCGCGGAGCCAAAGTAGCGGGTCGCTGGGACCCTTCCAATGTAGATTTGAAGTCCGGGTGCGTCCGCCTCCGGACCGCTCAACGCGTGGCCGAGGCTTGAATGAGACCGCTAACGGGTCACTTTGCGCGGGGCCAAGGTTTTGAGGAAGCCATTCACGAGCCGCTTAGCACGGCGCCGAGGCCTTGTTTTACGGACGGACGATGGTCCTCTTGACTTAGGGGCAGTCTATGTCGCATTTGTTTTGGAATTCTATGCATGCTAACACTTCATACGAATGGAGAATGCAGGTTAACAGGAATAATTAATTTTATTAAGCAAAAAACTTGATGTATGTACAAGCACTCTTCCGAATGCATGCGCGTGCCATACCTTGGCCAGTGTCGTGTCACTGGTAGTATTTCCTTAGGTTGGTGGCATTTCGGGTCCGGGGGACCAGTTTATCGTTCTGGGCGCGTAGCTTATATGCTCCGTTCTGGAGGATTGCGGAGACGAGCAACGGGCCTTCCCACCTAGGGGAGAGTTTGTTCTTGCTCCCAGCTTTCCCTGCCACTTCCACGTTCCGGAGGATCGGATTCCCCCCAACAAGCAGGCGAGCTTTGACCCGCTTGTTGTAGTACCGCGTTACACGCTGAGGTAGGCTGCGATTCGGAGGTGGGCTGCAGCCCAAACTTTTAGAATTAGGTAAAGGCACTCCCGGAGTCTCTGGGAGTTGGGGGTAGGATCAAAATATTCAACCCACAGGCAGGGTAATCCTACTTCAATGGGAACGACGGGCTCAGCCCCGTAGTAGAGGCTGAAGGGTGTCTCTCTTCTCGGCTCCTGCGGGGTTGTCCGATACGACCAGAGTACACGAGTCTCCTGAGTCCTCCAGCTTGGTATTTAACCCGTGGAGCAGTGTGCGGTTGGTGACTTCAACTTGTCTGTTAGTCTGAGGGTGCGTCACATACGTGTGGATTAGCCTGATGCACAGATCAGCGCAATATTTTGTAAACCGTTTGCCGGTGAATTGGGTCCCGTTGGTCATTGCAACCTCGGGAATCCCAAAACGGTAGATGATGCTTTGACGGAGGAATTTTGTTGCATTCTGCTCGGTGATTTGAGCTAGAGGGACTGCTTCTCCCCACTTGGTGAAGTAATCAATGTCATCTATTAGGAACTTCATTTGCCTGGAGGGCAAGGGTAGCGGTCCAAAGATATTGAGCCCCTATGGGGATTGAAGGCTGCGTAGCTCTGTATGCGGCATGTGCGTTACAAAATTGTGGACCTGACAGCTCTCGTACTTTCTTACAAACTCCATGGCATCTTGCTTCAGGGTTGGCCAATAGAGACCTTATCGCATGAATTTGAACATAAGGTTTTTTCCCCAATGTGTGTGCCGCATATGCCGAGGTGTACTTCGCTTCCAGCGTACTTGGCTTCTTCGGGGATTGGGCATTTCAGGACGGGAGCAGAATATCCCCACCTGTACAGCCTCCCGCCAAGGAGCGTGTACCACCCTGTTGTCGACCTGATCCGTTTGGCCTCGTCAGCGTTGTCGGGCAGTGTTTCGTCGGTTAGGTACATCCTATACGGAGTCATCCAGTTGTCCCCCTCGTCGACATGCAGCACTTCCTGGTCCCAGGAGTCGATGCCGGGCGTGGCCAGAGTCTCCCTTGGTTCCCTGGCATACTGCTCTGAGGACCCTGCAACGGCGTCCCTGGCTAGGCGATCTGCTTTCCAGTTGTCGGACCTAGGGACGTGCTTGATCAGGAAGTGGTCGAACCCCTGGATCAGGGTCTTCGCCTTTGCCAGGTACTTCACGAGCTACAGGTTTGAAGCTTCTAAGTTTCCTTGGATCTGGTTGACCACAAGCTCGGAGTCGTTGTGCACGGCCAACAATTTTGCGGAACATTCTTTTGCCAGGTGAAGTCCTGCAAGAAGGGCCTCGTACTCCGCCACATTGTTGATAGCCAGGAAGGTCAGCGCGACAGAATACGTAATGTCCACACTGTCCGGAGTCTTCAACACGATCTCAGCTCCGCTACCTGCCTGGGTAGACGATCCGTACACGCTCAGAGTCCACCCTGGGTTGTCGAGGTCTCCCACGCTCCGCGGGCTACCACGGTCATCCAGGGCTAGGGTCGCCGCCTCAACAATGAAGTTCGCCAGGGCCTGACCTTTGATGGTCGGATATGGCCGAAACTCCACGTCGAACTCTCCCAGCTCCACAGCGCACTTGACCAGCCACCCGAAAGTCCTCGGTTTCTGCAAGATCGACTTCAGAGGCTGGTCCGTTGGTACGATGATCCGGTGTGATTGGAAGTAGGGCCGCAGCTTCCACGCCAAATAGATGTGCGTCAATGCGATTCCTTCTGCGTGCGGGTTACGGGCCTCTACATCAGTCAGTACCCAGCGGACATAGTACACCGGTCGCTGTAGGGCAAGTACTTTAAAGGCTTTCCGCTCTTTAATGGCTTCATCATATTCCTCCGTCCACCGGAATCATGACGATTTTGTGCCCCTAAGTGCCTTGAAAAAGTGCTAATACTTCTCCACGGATCTAGCGAGGAACCGTGAGAGGGCTGCCAGCCGCCCGGTGAAGTTCTGCACTTCCTTCATCATCCGCGGAGGGTTCAAGTCGAGGATGGCCTTGATCTTTTCTGGATTGGCTTCGATGCCGCGCTGGGATACGATGAAGGCTAGGAACTTCCCCATGGTTACCCCAAACGCGCATTTGGCAAGGTTGAGCTTCATCCGGTGTGGCCGAAGGATCCAAAAGGCCTCATCTAGGCTGCTAATGTGGTCGCCAGCAACCTTGTTTTTCACAAGCATGTCGATGATGTACAATTCCACGTTCCTCCCGATCTAAGTCTCAAACATCTTGTTCACCAAGCGTTGATAGGTTGCCCCGACATTTCTGAGGCCGAAGGGCATCACCTTGTAGCAGTATGTCCCCTGGTTCGTCATGAAGGAGGTATGCTCCTTGTCCTCGGGGTGCATCTAGATTTGGTTGTAATCGAAGTAGGCATCCATGAAGCTTAGGAGCTCGTGCCCGGACGTGAAGTCCACAAGCTGATCGATCCTGGCGAGAGGGAAGCTATCCTTTGGGCAAGCCTTATTTACGTTGGCGAAGTCCACGCACATTCACCATTTGCCGTTGCTCTTTTTCACTAGCACTACGGTGGATAGCCATTCTGGGTATTGGACCTCTCGAATAAGCCCAGCATCCAGGAGTCTTTTCACTTCTTCCCTTATGACTATCAGCTTCTCGATGAAATGGTTCCTACGTTTCTGCTGAACGGGCTTATGGCCGGAATTGAGGCCCAGCTTGTGGACAATCACTTCGGTCGGTATCCCAGGCATGTCGGCAGGAGCCCAAGCAAACACATCGGAGTTTGCCTTCAGGAAGGTGATTAACTGATCGCGCTCGGCTGGCGGGAGAGAGCTGCCCATGTGGGTGCACTTCTCTGGCTCGGCAGGATTTAGAGGGATCGCTTCGGTAGCTTCTCCCGATTGGGCTTGTTGTAGAATGGCTTCGTCGCGGAGGTTAATATCTTCGTCCGGGTGGCTTAATGCCACAGGGGTGACCTGGGATAGGTAGCATGTTCGTCCCATTACCTGGTCCCCAAGTACTTCTCCCATGCCGTACGGGGTGGGAAACCTCAACTTCAGATGAGGGATCGACGTCACGGCCCCGAAGGCCGTGAGGAAATTTCTGCCCAGTATAGCATTGTAAACAGACGGCAGGTCGACGATGAGGAATGCTAGCTCTCGTGTTGCGTCCCGCGGGTAAGTTCCCATTGTGACCTCTAGCCAGATTATCCCCTACACCGGCACTGGCTCGTTATTCAGGCTGTACAAAGGGCCATCGGCCACTCTCATCTGACCTTGCCTTAATCTGAGCTTAAAAAAGGCACTGAGATATAATAAATTCTGCGAGCTTTCATTATCAATGAAGACTCATTTCAGCTGGTAGTCGGTTCTACTGTCTGAAATGAGGGCGATACAACAAGGGGGTCAGTATGAGGGAAGGTTAAATGAGCCATATCGTCGCTACTAAAACTAATGATATCACTCTTATCCCCTATCTTCGCTCTCTTGCTGCTAGATGTCGGCTCCTGTTCTTTCTGCCTGGCACCCCTGGCGGCTGTGGTGGAGATCATGTTAATCACGCCAATGGTCGTGTGGCCCCAAGGCGGCTCGCTGACCTCACCCTCCGAGGTTGCGGGGGCTTGCCCTGGGCCTTTTACGAACAGCTTAAGGTGTCTGCGGCGGATCAGGTCTTCTATTTCCTACTGTAACGTCCTGTAATTCTCTGTAGAATGTCCGAGGCAATGATGATACTAGCAGTACATCGTCTGGTTGCTGCCGCTCGGGTCCTTTTGCGCTTTCGGCCATTTGAAGAACTTTTTATCCTGGATCTGCATCAGGATATTCGCGCGGGTATCATTCAGGGGAGTCAGGGACGTCTGTGCATGCTCCTTCCTAGATCCCGGTGAAGCGCGTGGCTGCTTACAGCGCTTCGGGAAGCGGTTGCTGTCGCCGCTCCTCTTCTGCCCGTTGGTAGGCCGGGGAGATTTCGGGGGACAGTCTACGTATTCTGGGCGCTTTGCCTCGTTTGCCTCTTCGACTATGATGTAGGCACGAGCGATTGCCTCAACCTCCCGAAAGGATTGAAGACGTTGGTGCGACAGGTGCTTGAAGAAATCCTATGCTTCCAACGTAGCAACGAAGTTGTTGAGCTTTAGCTTGTCAAAGAGCTAGGGGATTCGGCATGCCTCAGCGACGAAGTGGTTGAGAAATTGCTTCAAAATTTCGTCCGACCTCTGGCGAAGGCGGACCAGGTGCCATGGTTACCTCTCCTCTCTCCAGCTAGAGGCGAACTGGCTCAAGAAGCTGTCCGCAAGTTCATCGAATGAGCGAATGGAATTTGGTGGGAGGCCATGGAACCAGAGCAGCATGTCTCCCCTGAGGGTGACGGGAAAGCACTGGCACATCATGGCCTCGCTTGCTCTTTGCAGGGACAAATGGGTGCATAAGCAGTTCAGGTGGTCTATCGGATCCTTGCTTTTGTTCTACCCTTCTAGGACAGGCATCTTGAACTTACGGGGTAGTGGTTGAGTCCACTAAGTCCATAGGAAAAGGTGACCTTCGAAGGTCGGCGGAGGACTGTGTCGGTCTCTCCTTGTGGAGGAGATCCCACAACACTTTAACCTTCTCCTCCATGGGAGGGTCGGACGCCCCCCTCCGTGCATTGAAGACGTCGCGGAGCTCCGTGTGGTCCTGGGGGCATGGATGGATCTGTCATTGACGGCGACTTTCTGAACGGTTGGGCTGCTCACTGTTAGTCTTCGGCGGCTGGCCTCCCCTGGGCGCAGGAGTTGCAGGGGTTACGCCGCTCTGGGCTTTCCCTCCAATTGTCTCGGCTGGGGTGGCTTTCAGCCACAGACTTGTCGCTACTGTCGGAGGCCGCTTTGATCTGGCCTTGTCGGGTCGGTCGGATCTTCTCCTGAGGGCGGCCGCGCAACGCCTCCTTCACCTGTTGGAGGACGCTTGAGATGCTGGTGGGGCAGCCCGCACCCATGGAATACTCGTCTGATTGCCAAGGGCCTGGAATACCAGTCTCATGTCACCCATGTCCGCGGCCAGACGTTTATCGCTGGGGCACTGGCTCGTGCCTTGGTGTTTACCATTCTTGATGTTTTTTAATGAAGATGAGAAAGAGACGCTAGGCTTTTCATCTCGTTTTCCACAGACGGAGCCAATATTGCGTCCTAAGTCCTCAGTTGTACGGATTAGGGAGCCTTCGGGTTCCTAGCCGTTCTGAAGCGTACGTGGAAGGATCTGGTCTCCGTCTCTATTAACCTGAGGCTTACACAACACAATCAACAAATAAGAGGTCAGAGATCCGGTAGGATTTTTTCCACCAAGGCCACTTCGATGCTCAAGTCAGCAAATTCCCGCAATGAATGGAAATGAGGCGCACGTTAAGAGGTGCGCGTAAGTATGCTAAAAATGAGGGGACTGTGCGTGTTTGTTTATGTGAGAGAGAGTAATGAGCGGATAGTGGGAGGCCTGACTCCCTAAGTGCACCGCAGTGGGTAGCTGACTTCCCGTTGCCTGAGTAGGCTCAGGAGTTTGGACCCAGAGGCAAACTGGTAAGCTTACAACTTATGATGCAGAGTCGATTGTCTTGGATCCGATCATTCTATTCGACAGAGGATTTTGGACGCGAGAGCTCTTGTCGCCAGGGTTCGTTGGCCACTGATCGTTGTTGGAGATTGCCGATGCTTCAGCTGTCGTTTTGCGGTGGCAGACTGATTATCAGGCGTTGTCGACCATGCTTGGTTTCCCCTTAAGCTGAGATTGGTGGTGCGCCTGTGGCGGCCGCCTGAAGCGTAGCTTTGCAGCGTTGATCGCTTCTCCATTGGTTGGTTCCTCCTGCTCCCTACTATTTTCTAGCAGCCGCATTAATGAGCTGTAGGGGGCACTCGCAGGCTGCTACCGGTCGGCCGTCACGTGAGCTCTCCTTGTATTTGGGCTGGGCTTCTATTTTTCTTGGGCCTTTAGCAGTGGACCCAATACTTTTATTTTGAATCAACCAGTCTTCACTTAAAATTATAGTGAGTGGATTTTAAATTGAGTTACTTATAATCAATATTTTTTTAATTAAATTATTTACAATTTATTCTATAATTTTTTTAATTAAAAATTTTTTTTAAATTAAAAACATTAAACAATGAATCGTTATT
Source organism: Nepenthes alata (assembly GCA_028571085.2). Lineage (NCBI taxonomy): Eukaryota > Viridiplantae > Streptophyta > Magnoliopsida > Caryophyllales > Nepenthaceae > Nepenthes > Nepenthes alata. Next base: position 9,403 of record JAOVVI020010469.1, read on the forward strand.
TATAAATTTAATAATGAAAATATAATATTAAAAAATTAAATATTTTTTTATAAAAATTATGTCTCTTGAATTTATATTCTACAATAATGATTTAGTTGACAGCCACTATACCTCGTGATGAGGTGAAGCCCCCTGCTCTACTCTCCTACACTTGTGGTCTAATTATATATATTAAAGGAGATCGAGATAACTCACCATCGATTTTTGCATTTATTTATCAATCATGTCATTTTGGTCGCGGGAAGTTACTTGTGACGTTAGTTTTTCATTGGATGGAGGACAATATATACCATCAAATATGATAACGGTCTACGTATCTCAATATTTATTGTATATGGAGGATGATGCCAAAAAATTTAGGGCTGGAATTATTAATTTTAATTTTTTTATTTAAAAATAAATAATCCACCGATATGGCACTGCAAATATCATATGACAAGGCAAAAAGCAAATCTTAGCTGGAAACATCAACCGCCATCATCTTCTTCTGATGCCGTTGTTTCTGCATCCCAGAATCAAAGTCCAACGACAGAAGTAAAAATAAAAATAAAAATAAAAAAAGGTTTTGTTAGATACGGATTATTGACAGCTTGTTTTTGCAGTTTAGGGAGAGGAATAGCCTTCCAGTATTCGTGAGACAGGGACCTCGTCAGCGCAAGATGGAAAAATCAAGTGAGGAGAGGAAGAGAGGGGAAAAAAACAGTGGTGGGCCAAACGAAAAAAGCTCGCTCTGGCACCATAAAGAGGGAAGGCGGCGGGAGCAGAGCAGCGCCGCCTCCGTGCATATGATGCATGGGGCACTAAAATAATGAGATGCTGCAGGTACACGTGATATGAGCTCGTCTCCTCTTTTCGCTTGGCATTTACCCCTTGGCCATGGCTGCCAACGAACTTTTCAATAATGGCAATTGGTACGGATTAAAAGAAGTGGGGGAGTTTTGTTCGTACCACCGGGCCCCCCCCCCCTTTTCTTGTTTGGCTGTAGTAGATAGTATCGGATTCTGCAGAAAGCCAGGAACTCTCCATGATTAAATTTAATTCATTTCATTTCATTTTTTGAATTGAACGGCTTTTCCCTGCCCCCTTTCTTTATTATAATTTTAAATTGATGGCAATTTCAAGTGAGGTTTGAGGAGGGAGGAGAGAGAGGGGGATGGCAGCAGAGCAGCAGATGGGAGGGGAGTGAAATAATGGAGGCAGAGAGGGAAGGGATAGGGAGGAGGGGCCACCAACCCAAACAAAACAGAACCCGGAAAAGCAGGTCGGTGGTTTGGGAGTAGGGTCCCTCCCTCCGTCCCTCCCTCGGGCAGCAATTATTGTCCCCTTCTCTTCTATTTTTTTATACTCTCTGCGCCCGTTGCCGTCTCCCACGTTCACACCCATCCCACGTTCCATCCCCACCCGACTTTCTAATAATTTAAAAATACTTGCAACAAAAACACCCCATAGCCTTGCACTCAGTTAGCTGTCGTCCTTCGGGCGTAGCATATAGAATCTAATCCCCACGGACAAGTGGGGTGGGTAGTGGTAATAGTGGTTATTGATTTATTTATTTATATCACATGAACGAACATGCCACTAACAAGCATTGAACGATTTCTTTAGTATGGGAAATTAGCCACAAAGCTATCTGCCTGGAGGTAGGTGGATTATTAGAAGTCTCTGAATGCTGACAAAATTTTCTGAATTCTCCACTTTCGCACTCCAAATCCATCCGTGTGCATTTAATAATTCATGCGAGACCGGGACCAAGCGCTCACAAAAGAGCAAAAAAATATTTAAAAATATTTTTAATTCTAATTTCTTTACTAAAAGTTTATTCATAACGTTATTTTGTTGATATTTGTTTAGAAAATGTCTAAATGGATACCATATTTTCAGTTTCCATACTTTTACCATTTGTTTATAGTCGTGCCTACGTGTTATCTTACTGGGTAATGTCAAAGTGGATAATGAAATGATAAAAAATAAATAAATTGTAGCAATTTAAATGTACATAACATTTGTGATAATTTTCTACTATTAACAACATTGAGTTAGAGGGCCTTTATAAAAACAGTAGAAATAAACAAGTGATCCTGGAGCCCATAAACAATAATGGAAAAATAAATATGAGACTGATATGATATAAGATCCTAGTGTGAGGAATATCCATTAGCTATTTTTAAAATTGTCTTATCTTATCTCTTTATGTATATTAATAAATTTAAATAATGACATATTAATAAATAAATATTATATTATTTAGACAAGTCCAAAATATTTATCTTCATGTAAAGGCTGTATATATGTTAGAAGACAGTATATAGATTGTTGGGTCCGGTATTACAGGCCAACCCAAAACCAGAGGCGTACTAAAAAAGTATCGCAAGGGCGGGAAATATTTTCGTTTTGGCGGGAAGATTGTTATTGGCGGGAGTTTTTGGGCTCATTCTTAAGGAAAAATATTGACCCTCTTCCCGATAAAAGGCCAGCCCCTGCACAGGAAAAAGAGGAGAAAGAAACACCTTCCTAACGAGGTGGCTCGGGACCTTAGGCGAAGACTGGAATTCTCCCTCTCTCTCTGGGAATGAAGGGTTCCTCCCTCAAGGCGTCTTTACTTTCTCCCTGCCGTCTACAGCGCTGGGAAAGAATCAGAGTCCCCAGGGACGATGCCAGTTCCCTATCCTCGTGAAACAAAGCCCAAGGTCCCTGATGGTGGCACACGGCACTCCTAACAACCAAATCTGGCGGTTCCCGCTCTCACCACCGTCAAAATAGGGTACAGGTGCTTCTGGCGATGGAATTCGTCTCCTTCGTTCCCGCCATAAAAAACGAGGCTTGGTCCTCTCTCTTCGCAGAACTGAGTTCGGAGCCCTTCGAGCAATGGCGTCCAACGATTTCTTCCCATATCAAAGCCTGTCAAAATGTAACGTCCCCGAGCGCCCGCTTGCGTGATATTGTCCGCTTTGGCAGCCACACAAGCTCCGCACGGTTTTGTTAGAGTCTCACATCCCCAAGCTCGCCAACAATGGTGCATGTCCGTTTTTTCCCTAATAGGGCGGCACGAAGCCCCCAATGGTGGCCACTCTTCCTCCTCGCATGCTCAACCAAAAACAGAGTGTGAGGCCTCCCTCAGACAGAGGCCTGTTCCCACGGCAACGGCCTCTCAGAGGCAGAGCCCAGAGCTTCTAGACGAAGGAAGAGGCCGAAAGCTCTCTCTGACCTGGATATCCGGGGGTCTCAGCAGGATTGAGAGTAGATCCCTGTTCCTGCCATGGCGTCCGTTACGATCTTCAGAATCCGGCCGAATGGGACCGCCCAATCCCCAGCTAGAGGCGCCCAGAGTTTACCGATGTTCTCGGCCAAGCCTTGTGTCACAGAGCCCTCCGAGTGTGTAACCCGGATGCACCAACAGCGAAGCCGGGAGAGCCTCTCAAATGGCGCTCAACTCTCTCGAATAGGAAGGGCGTACGGCTCCTCAAGAAGCCGCCCAGCATCGGATCAATAACCACGACGCTGTTCCACGCTCCACCCAGAAGAGCTGACTAGGATCGTTCGGCCCACTTAGTTGACCCGTTTGGTCACGGTGAGGCCCGTGTTCGACGGCGATGTAGGGCAATCTGGTTGAACAGGCCCAAGAGGCCCCACACTCATTCCAGCGTATTCCAGGAGATTTGCAAATG
>JAOVVI020010470.1:0-13066 GCA_028571085.2 Nepenthes alata
CATGACGCCTTGAAAGAGTCCTCGTCCATCTGTTCCATGGAGTCCGCGGACATGCCACTCGGGAGTGACCCCAACACGATTTACAAAGCCTTGGTCTTATAGAGAGGTGGTTTCTAGTGACATTCAGGTCACAGTAGAGCTAATCTACTGTTGTTCGACGGCTTACCTTTTATTTAGATAGACCTTAGGGCTAAACAAAATAGATAGATTTGAAAGGACATATTTGAAGAGGGTCAATCCTTCTCCTAATAGATATAAAGCGCTTTCCATCCAGCCAACTTCCCCTTATACTAATTTGTGATGCAAGTATACAAAACTTGTGTTGACTATAGCTCCAAAAGGAATAACACATTAATTCTTAGGGCCTCTGCCATAGATATAGTGTATGGTACATTATGGTTATATCAATACTCTAATTGTGAAAAGTCTATGTCATTTTATAGTGGCATAATCAAAATACTCGCATTTCAATTATATTGGCAGCAGCAAGAGTTGCCAGTTTATGCAGAGTATTTTTTTGGTGTGACTTCATTACAGAATCCATACACTACTTTCATGGAGTACATTTAAAAGGTAATGAATGCAAGAGGGAATAGTGGAAGAGGAAAAGAGGAGGAGGAAGTAGGTGGTATGCGATGAAATGAATAGCCAGTTTGATATAATATTAGTTGTGTGTTTGACAGTTCCACTGGAGAGAGAATCTGGAATCAGAATATTTGCTTCAATGTTATGTTTTAAAGATTTTTATTTATGAGATGCGCATAATGAATCCAGTATGTATCCTTTCATAAAAGGACATGCTGATAAGCATTATCAATGGTGCTCTGATAAGGAAGGGGTTCCCGCAATTCCAGTGGACAGAGAATCTTGAATCAGGATTCAGAATATATGCTTGAACTTTGTGTTAAAGATTTTTATTTATGAGACGCACAAAATGAATCCAGTGTGTATCCCCGCATAAAAGGACATGCTGGAAAGCATTATTGATGATACTCTGATATGAAAGGGGTTCTAAAGTGCCCGTGTTTTTCCAATTTGCCATTCCACTACAAGAAATTCATTGGGATGTTCATAGTAACAAATTCACCACGGAAGAATTTGTCCAGTTCTGTAAATATTTCTCATACTTGGGCTTTAATGTGAATTTTCTCATTAATTGAAATTACAATCAATGTAAATAGAGTGTCTTTCCTGAATCCCACTTAATTGTTAACTCTAATGCTGTATTGAACCCATGTGAAGGTGAAGTTTTATTTTATTTTATGGGTTCATGGATGAAAATATGGTATTAATATTGGTCATGACAGTATTGGTACTGGCAATATTTAAGTGATTTGTACTATGTACAAATTGTTTTTGCAAATCACAACACAATGGGCAAATATCAGCCGATATATCTTCGATGTAGCGATATATTTCAAATTTGTCACGATATTAAAAAATATCAGTATTGGGGGGAGGGCTGTACGGCTATATCCGATATTTCATTCTATAGATAGGTCATTGAACAATTCAATTTAATTACCCTTAAACTTGGAATTTTTTTTTAATTTTTTATTTTTTCCCTTTTGTGCATCCCCTTGCTCAGGCTGAATGCTATCACTATCTCTTTGATGCCGCTATCAAACTTTATCAATTGGGTCTAGACTGGTCAACCCCAACACATGGCCCTATTGAGGCCATAAAAGGAGTATCCAAAAGTGGTCCACACATGACTTTATCTGTGAAGACAGGATCCAAGGAGTTTGATAGACAGATGAAGGCATTGCGAGTAAGTTCCAAGTTTTCTCTTTCAACATTAAAAATGCAGGACGATTGTCCAATCAGTAACTCTCTTCCCTTCTAGTTCTAGTGTGCAATGATCAATCTTGAGAGTTCTGTCTGGGTTCAGAAGGAGACTCCAAATGATCTGGCAACCAGGATTCTGTTGACAGCAAAATCTGCGTTCAAATCAACTAATTAAGCTGTGTTCAAAATTTTGATGATCACGTGGTTAAAATTTGTTCCATGGTAAAAGCGATTGTGCTTGGATTGTCACCTGCACATCTGTCAATGAAATGAAAGCTTTCAGATGCAGTTGCCAGTGAATAAGTCACTGCATCCCGCAGTATTTTTAGGAACCTTGGACACGACAATCCAACTGTCTAGAGACAAATATCCCTATTTTTCTTTACAGGGGATCCTTCGTCTTTTTTCGTTTATATGAATTTTTGTTGTTAACAGTTGATAAGACATGAATGAATATTTTTTCTCTCTCTCCCTTTGGAATTATAATGCTTCTTTTCTTATGAAAACATGCAAGGATTCAGGGTGAATTACAAACATATTACCGTATAAATGATATATACAAAGCCCTTGTTGCAATTGAACTGAAGCGTTAGCCCTCTGGTTTTGGTTTCAAAAATGTCATTTTCTTTTATAGTCCTTTTGCTAGATTTCATCATGTAGTACACCTATCCGTCTTAGCTGATTTTCTGTCTCTCTTCCTATTTCCTAGTTTCAATTTTTTTCCTCATTCAAATTTGGTGTTTGGTAGGGGATGGCATGGGACACTTGATTTTCATTTTCTGATTTTTTGATAAGAGTGAATCATGTGAAAGTAAGTGCTCTATTTTATATTGCAGCGTTGCATTGTTCTTGACATTGAAGGGACTGCTACTCCTATTTCATTTGTTACTGATGTTCTCTTCCCATATGCTTGTGACAACGTTGGGAGGCATTTGAGAGCAACCTATGAATCTGCAGAAACTCGGGATGATATTGAGCTGTTGCGTGCTCAAGTAAGAACCTGAAGTTACTTGGTATTACTTTGTGACTTTTCATTTCTTTGGTTATGATACTTCCATTCACACTCAGATGCCACTGCTTCACTTTACTTTCTAGTTTTTTTTTTTTTGGTAAGCTCTTTACTTTCTAGTCATTCCTTCATTTCTTGTTCTTTTGGTCTATATGTGGCCAATGTTTCTTTTCAGTGATAAAAAGGAATCTCCCAGAAAGTGCACCTGAATAGTGCATGAGAGAAACGTTTGGTGCTTGTACTTTTTTGTGATTAGTTAGGAAACACACTCAGCCATGGAGAGTGGAACGGTAGTCTCTCTTATAGAAGTGTGGGCACTCTACCTCTTCGCAGCACTTGACATGGGTGCATTATTAGCCAAGAAGTCATCCTGTTTAGAATCGGACATACATGTATAACACATTTCATGTACCAAGGCTTTGTTGTATTAAAAAAAATTATCTTTCCTATATTATAAAAAAAAAAATGCTAGTAAGCATTTTTCAGTGTGGCAACATCTTGCTTGGTGGTTGATGAGCTTATTCTGATTAAAAAGATAGAGGGAGTGTTTTGCAGGAATATAGAAATGTTGAACTTCACCTTGGCAGGGAAAACAGAGCAACTAACTTAGAGCAGATGACTTGATTGAATATCGGTTAAGTGTCAGTTGATTCTCTTTTGTCAGCCTTAGATTATGTATTGATTTGTTTATTTTCACGAGTAAGAAAGCATAAACTGGCTAAAGCAGAAAGCTGGACATAATTGTTGTACAGTACTAAAAATGCATTCAAGGGGTTAGACTGTGAAAAGGATCACAAATGACAAACTTGGGCAGGTATTTCCCTTCTCTTGAACAAAAAGAGAATCAAGTCATCTATTTCTGAAATTTGATAAAAGCATTATTTCTTCAAATATGTGTGTTTTTTACTCCAGCGAGATATTATGGTAGACTTGTCTTTCCGAATTCGGAAGTAGATGTGCTTACCTTGAAAATAAAAAATATCATGTGTTCTTACCCCAACGCTGGCTTATAAACAAGGCTGTATGTACTGCTTTTAAGGATGCCTTGATCATGATTTAGATTTTGGGGGCCATTCCTGGTAATTTACCTTTTTGTACAATAACAGTATTGATGCCTGGTGATGTTGAAGACAGGACTATGAGGCAGTGCAGGATTCCCAATGTTATTGTGTTCTCTAATTGCAGGTTCATATCAACAAATCATCTTAGGTCACACTTGTTTTTCTGAAGGATTAGATGGCAAAAATTGTGGGTGGCATTCATTCTGGTTTCATCTGTTGGTTATACAGTACCTAAAAATCTATCTACAACTAAGTCATGTAATCTTCTAGGCATTGTGTTACTTCTGTTGGATTCCTTTGAAATATACTTTTGTTGTTTGCTTGTAGTCCAATGTAATTAACTTCTTTTTGTTTTTTTTCCTTTTTTCCTGCTGTAATTTTGATGTGGTGGTAATACAAAGGAAATTTTGGATACTGATGTAAACCATATAAACATGACTATAAGATGTAAAAAAAAATTCCCTTTGCAGGCCCAGGATGATCTGGAAAAGGGTGTTGCTGGTGCTGTCCCTGTCCCCCGTCTCACTGAGGGGAAAGAGGAGGTTATTGCGGCTGTGGTTGCTAATGTGGAAGCCATGATAAAAGCTGACAGGAAAATCACTGCTTTAAAGCAACTGCAAGTAAGAGAAAATGAGTAGGAGTAGGAGTAGATGTGCTTGTTTGTGGGATAAATTTTTTTGGCTATTTTGGCGGAAATTTTTTTGAAGGGTCATATATGGAGAAATGGATTCCAGAACAAGGAATTGGAGGGAGTAGTTTTTGAAGATGTGCCAGAAGCTCTTGAGAGGTGGCATGCATCAGGCATAAAAGTTAGTTCTTCAAATCCTCCCTCTATTTCTTGTCAGACATGCAATTCTCTTTATACTATCCATTGTAAATGAGCTTTCTGTGTGTGTTTTACTACATGTAGTAAACATTGTTGGTGATTTTCAAGTGTTTTAGAGTCTACCGGAGTGTATCTGATGCATAGAGGGAAGAACTAGAAATTTTCATCCTTGGGAATCAATCTGATAATTATGGATATTATTGTTATTTACATTATTGTAGATTAATTGGATTCTAGGTATATGTTATTAGGATATTTTGGATATGATTTTATTGTTTTTCTTTAGAGTTTCAGTTATATATCGGGAAACTGGGGCAATAATTTCTCTGAATATTCAGTTTGTCATCTTTATTTTCAGTGTTGAATTGAAGTGTAGTTTGGTTTCGAGTTTTACCCATTTGTGAGGACTAGAGATAACATGTCAATCTGGTTCTGTTAGTAAGTTAGTAAGTGTGAGGCAATAACCAAAGCCTATATCGAGCAAAATTTGTAGCAGCACCTTAAGTTCACCAAGCTCATAGAGGGCCATGAAATAAGGAGCCTTGGAAATAGGAGCAGTGCCCTGCAATAGCTGAATTGCAAATTCAATCTTTCTAATTGGAAGGTAGCCTTGTAATTCTTGGAAAAACATCTTTAAAATCTCGAACAACTAGAATATCTTCAATTTCATTTCTTGAGTAGTATTATCTGCAACATAAGTAAGGAAGCTTTACAGCTATTTCAGAAAAGATGATAAGCATGAAGAGGAGATACCAAAGGAGATGAACACCCTCCTCTAGTGCCGATAAACTGAAAGGGTGAATGGTGTGCAATAGAAAAGGTGACTACTTTCTGAAACTCCCAACACTAGCATGGTATGCAGAAGCATGGTTCAAAAGATTGATATATATGTGTCGGAAGTGGGAGGTTTAGATGCCAAAATTTCTTTATACCGAGGAAATCTCCCAATGTCTCTGCGCCGGAAGTAGTACCAAAATATCCCTAGGAAACCATTTTTATTTTTTATTTTTTATTTGGCTTTGCTTAGCTTTCGGATATAAATCTATATGGTTAAAATTTATCCAAAACTCTATGAACCTACATACACTTTTTGAGGTATAAAACAGGTATAAATTAAAGGTTTTTAGATTTTTGTAATGAATTAGAAAGATATCAAGCTTAAAAATTGTTAAAATTGACTAAAATTATTCAAATATGCAGATATGTACTAAACAATGGTTAAATTTTTGCATATAATTCAATTTAATATGGTCACTAAATAGCAAATACCAATTCTAATATTTTAATCAATGACAGACATCTAATTAATTTGTAGTTTGATGTGAAAATTTTGCATTTCCAAGAGGATCAAACACAATTTTCTTTTTCTCAAGGCATGATGGATAGAAGAGATTACCTAGAAAGCTTTGACATCTTGTTATGTGTTAGCAAATATATGATTAGGTTTACTAGCCTGTAGTGCCATTTTTCTGTCACTGTCCCCTTCCCTTTGTCTTATATTTGGTCTATTTATACCTTGATCTTTGTAACCAGGAACAAATCTTCACTTGACAAATTTCTCCCTTTCATCCGTATTCTTCTTTTCAACTTCCCACTCAACAAAGAGCGATCCAATACATTGCCATATGACCTAAACTTCAATGGTTTCTGTTGCTTACTAATTTCATCATCAAGGCCTCATTAAAACTTTCTCGACTTTTTAGCTTTATTGGGAATCAAATGAGGAGCAAGCGGAGCCAATTCAATGACTTTTGCCTCATTGAAAAACAATTTTACCATATTGCCTCAAGTGCATAAATTTATATTTTTTCTCTCTCTGTGCTTTTTTGCAAAATACTTTTCAATTAAAATCTTAAGTAATAACTGCATGGTTTTTAATGCCTTTATCTTGCGGAATTTGGGGTTTTATCACATTCCGTGACCGAAATTCAGAGTTTGAGACATGGTATGGAAACCAAATAAATTACTCAGATGCTTGGGAATAAAGAAATAAAGTTCAAAATTTCTAATGCTACAAACCAAATTCTCGCTAAAACATGAAACTGAAACTTTATAGTTTATATTTTACGACAAAATATTAAAATCCATTTTAGTATTTACCTTAGCTAGCTACAATTGTATTACTCTATGCACAAGACTCGATGCTTCAAAAAAATTTACAAATTCTCTTCTCTACACCAATTATTTTGTAAAAGCTATTGAGGATCAAGACACATCACTTTGAAAGTATATAATATGAGGAGTGAGCTAACAACTCAGTAAGCCTCTAGAGTTCCAGATTAATTGAAGGATATTTAGATTTGCGTTCAAGATATCAGTAATTTTGAGAAACTAATAGAGAACGGTTCTATTTATTACAATCGAGAAATTATATAGGTGATAATAAATCAAAAAGAATGGAAAGTTCATCATGCAACGGTAGATGATGATGCTTGATAACACTGGTTATAGATATTAACAATCTCATTTACATATGTTTTTGAGATATTTGGCAGCAAATGGCAGCATTCACATTCTTTGCTACAATGTGGTTCTTACGTGGCCACTCTTTGGTTGAAGTTATTTGGTGGCAAGGCCTGTTCATGTTGGAGTTTCGGTGCAAAGGCTGTGCTACTGTTGGAAGTTCAAACAATTCAACTAATTGGTGTTGGTTGAAGAGATCACATGGCTGCTACGGTATTAGCAGAACCTATGGCTTTGATTCCAATTTGAGGCGGAATGTTGTATGCTCAAAAATCAAGTCAATTCCAATTCTGAAAATATACAGAGGTTCTATTTATAGGATGATGAACTAAATCTGATATGAGAAATGATAGAAAAATGCTGAAGAAAAAGATGAAAACTAAACTATATCATAAAATTTAGATAATAATAAACATGTGATAAGCAACCATAGAAACCCTAAAGGATAATCTTTATGTATAACATCGAGTGATTACCCGTCCTATGATAAGGATTCTACTATTGAAGAATTATTTTAAATATCCTGTGTCAATAGTTCAAAAATATGAGCACCCAATGATGATATTACTCACAAGATCAAAGCAGGTTTGACAAAATTGTCGAATGCTACAAAAATCTTGTGTGATTGGTGAATATTATCACTCAAACTCAAGGGAAAAATATTATATGGTGGTAATTAGAGAAGCCATGTTGTATGGAGTGGAGTGTTGATTGACTATACCAATATATTCAGAAAATGATTTGTGGCGAAGATGAAGATGTTGATATGATGTGTGGTCATACCAAGAGAGCAAATAGGTATTGATCTTCTAGTACTTACCCAAAAAAAGGGTAATGATCTTCTATAAGAGAAAGTAAGGGTCGCACCAATGCAAAATGCGAATCTTTTTTTTTTTTTTTTGTAATGAGAAATGAAGACCTCCTAGTACGCCTGTCAAGAAATATGAGCTTAGAAGAGGCTCTTGGTAGAACCATTATAAATGATCTTAAAAAATTAGAGCTAGCTAAGATGCGGCTTACAACAGAGCTGAATGGAGGGGGGGGGGTGCGAATCCATGTAATTGACCCACTTAGCAAAAGAAAAGCTTAGTTTGGTTTTAAGAGGACCTGAAATCTCTTTTTCAGGGAAAAGGTCTATGCTGCCTCGGTAAAACACACTTGGATTTTATGAAAACAAAATTATGGTGTTTTCCTTTGAATGTAATTTTCTTTTACATCAATGGGAAGACATCATTGATGTTACCTTATGTGTATGTCTCAAGTTCATTGGAGTATCAGGTTTGAATGTACAAATGGGGGAAAAACATGATAAATCCAACTGTAAATCTGTCTGGGATTTCCCCATCTATGTTTGCCTTAAAACTTATGAAATAACTAAGTTGAAATGTGTTCTCCAGGAGTTTAAACTCTACCTTGCATATTATGGGGGTCCTTTGAATAGGAGCTCATACTAATGAATAATGGTACATTGATTGTTAGTAATCAACATCAAAAGAAAGTCTTAGAGTGATAAACATTTGTAAAATGTCTTCTGTAAAAGTTTTGCAATCTTAATATTTTTCTTTCAAGTTATTTCTTTCTATTCCTGTAGGTGTACATATATTCGAGTGGTAGCCGGTTGGCACAGAGGCTTCTTTTTGGAAATACAAATTTCGGGGACCTAAGGAAGTATCTGTCTGGATACTTTGATACCACAGTTGGGTAAGTTCTGAAAATTTTCAAATACTCCGTGCTTAGAATTGAAAAGTTTAAGTACTTTTGCCCAATCCTTTGTTAAACTAAAGGAGTACCTATTTCTAACCACCAAGAAAATGGGTTTCACACAACTCAGCAAAAAGAACTGAAAGTGCTTCACTCAACTTAAAAATTTCTCCACCTCAAGAGAATAGATAATCAAATAGACACACAATCATAAGTTTAAAGCGACATGTTTAACTCCACGACTAGGTGTCCTTAACCCTTGATTGGACAAGTGATTATTGATGTGGTAATGCATACCCTATTGTGAAAGTTGGAACATTTTAATATATGTTAGTGCTAAAAGCCAAGATCTATAACCCTCTATATGAGAAAATAATTCAAGAAATCTTCTTTCATTTTTTATTGTTGCCTATTGTTATTTGATTGCTTGTTTGTATTTTTGCACCTTCAACTAGTGACTTGCATTTGATATATTCGATATTGATTGTTTTCTCATGATTGTGTCCTGGGATTGACCTTCATGCTAAAGTGTGTTCAGTATCAACTTTGTGGGCGTCGGGCTTCCAATTGGAACAGACACATCACATGGTTTTGGAACTATAAAAATCAGACCATGACACTAAAGATGTTGGGCTAGGGAGAGTTAACCAAGTTCTTTTTCCTCTGGGACAATCAAGCACAAGAGGACAATCTTCTTGCTGCTGCAAGAATTAAACACTTATTTTTTTCCTTGCAGGAATAAAAGAGAATCGCACAGCTATATGGAAATCTATGAGTCAGTGGGGGTAGATAGTCCATCGGAGTTACTATTTGTAACAGATGTCTACGAAGAAGCTATTGCTGCAAAGGCAGCAGGTAATGCTCGAAAGACTAATGGACTTTTGCTAGACAAATAATTATATTTTGACAAATAATTTATGTGCTCCATCTATTATTTGAGCTTCACTTATTGATATTGGGTTGTAGGTTTTCCCATTGAAAAGTTGAGAATATGGAAATGCATTTATGGAGTCAGGAAGGAAAGGGAGGAGAAGAATTAGCAACGACGACAAGGGGGGAGGGAAAAGGGACAGACAATTAGACAATAATTATACTCATGATATCATTTATCAAAACTACAAGATTATAAATATTAGAGTAATTATATATGCACCCAATTGCTAATTTAATGAGGAAATAAATATAACTTCCTAAATAATTATAATTCAAAATATGAAATTAACATAAAAAAAAAAATTCAACATTTCTTAATTAATCACTAAAAGTATAGAACTGTAATAATCTTCCAAATATACAAAATTTTGGAAACATATCTACTCAATAAACTCATGTCCTCATTAATTGCTTTTGCATTGATTAAATTTTAACCAGTCCAGTGATCCATCTCTTTTATGTGGTAGAGGGAATGCAATTAACTAGTCGTCCAAGGGTGATTTTATTACTCAGTAAGACCTCCAAACATCTGTTAGGAAATCCATGGAAAAGGAATTCATTTCCTTAATTCCCATTGTGGTCAACTTAAGGCAGCCTAAATATCTGGTGTCACAAATGGAAAATCATTGTTGTATTTTCACAGCAATGTGATTTATTTTGCAACATTTGCTTCTTTTTCCTTGCATAATTTGCATACTTGTACATCGGATCTTAGCTCTTCTATTCTTGTCATGATCTTGTTTCATATTGGTGTCGGGCTTGATCAATTGTCATCTCAGGTTTGGAAGTCATTATTTCTGTCCGACTCGGAAACGGACCTCTCCCCAAGAATCACGGATTCAGGATGGTCAACTTATTTTCTGAGATCTGAGGCTAGGTTCTTCTCTTTACAATATAACTTTGCTTTCTCATGCAATAAAAATAATTTTCTCAATTTTAAACACATACATAGATCTCAATCCGTAACTTCTTTGGCCTTTTGTCCTTGGCAGATCCTCATTTAATGTGATTTTTCTTTCTTTTATTCTATGTAAGGAAAAACATTACTCTGAAGAAGAAGAAAAGAAGAAGAAGAAGAAAGAAAGAAAGTGAAGAAAAGAGTACGATGAAAGACAGGTAGATTCCAGTTATAAGGTAATGTTCTTAATTTAGGTGATATAAATACAGAAAGGTGATCGAACAAGTTCCATAAATTCTTCTCATAGTCCTTCAACCAGAGCTGATTGCTTTGTTCTACTGAATTCTTTGAAGGGATTTAAGCCTCTCTTTTAAGTACTTACATGAACGGTCGCTATTGTTATGCAATGTGTTTATGGATTTGAGAATTATTCTTTGTTGGAATTTGATAAAAAATGTGTGGGAGTAAAGTATGGGAATCTGATTCACTGAGTTCTAAATACCCTTTTGTGGGCAAAGTTGACGGTTTTGGTTGAAAATCTGAGTATGAAGCCGAGCGAGAGGCTAGTATGCTGTTGGTCTAGAACAAAATTTTAGAAATTGAATCTGGAATAGACGTAGTTAATGAAATGGAAATGGGATGTGATTGTTGATGGATAGTGATTATGAAATCGGTTCCCTCTAGATGGATGGGAACTAACACTTCCCATTCTCTTGTAAAAGAGGAATGGGAAATTGACATTCGAGAGAAACAATTGTTTAATTATGGAATTGATTTCGGAATCTGTAAGTTTGTGGGAACAGCTTGTACAAGCGCGATTGAAACATATCTTGCTCAACGTGCCTCAGGGAACAAAGATTATTATGAGAAGCGACTGTTTCGGGATCAAAGATTGGACCATGCAAGCTATAAATACATTTTTATGGATAAAAATAGAGATTATTCAATTCATTTCTATACCCACTTGGTATATATGATAATTTGCTCCTCTATTTCAAATGCATATCCTGTTTTTTGCACAGATGGATTATGAAAATCCATGAGAAGCGACTGAATGTATTCTATGTGAAAATAGGTTTTAGAATTTTGAGTCTAAGCCAAATAATTCATTTAGGAATTGAATTTGAAAATCAAAGAGCTCTATCTATTTGAAAATTTTATCTATTTGAGTGGATTCTTTGATGATTGAACTGTTATCTTTATTCTCACTCGGTGGCTTTATACCAAACTCTTGGAACACAAATTCACTCATAGAAATCATGCACTAAATAAGTATAGGCACACAATATCAGGAATAATATAATAACCCAACTGGGATGCTTCAGGTTACTCTTAAAAACTGTGCCAACATGTGCGGATTGTTTTCAGCATTCTATTCCAGTATACTTTATGGAGTTGGATGCTGCTTCCTGCACTTTTCAAGGTACCCAGATGAAATTATGATTTGAGGTAGTGGAAGTAAGATGACAAAAGTTTGGCTTCTTGCTTAGAAATCACTGCAATTAAGAGATAAGTTTGTGTTAATCTGACCCTTAAACCTCACGATGCAAAAGTCTCATGTATCAGACTGTTATTTGGTAAAAAATAATAGAAGAGACTATTATTTGGGATGCTTTTCTTATCTTTGGTTAGGTAGTCAGTAATTTGAGGCCTTACAACATCTAGTCTTGCTCTTGAAGCCGGAGAGAACAACCTTTATGATCATCACTTTATCTGAGAAAAACGTTGGCTATTATGAACTAGTGGTTTGTAAAGCAGCTTAGGTGAGTATATTATTTCCTTGTTCTTTACATAATATTAGATCCTACATTTATTGATTCCTGAACCATCACATATCAAAGTCTTATGCTATCGGTAGGCCGTTAAACTTTGGATAATGTCCGCCGAACCTCACTTTTAAACTTTTGGGTTGAATTGTTGATGATGCCTCCGATGTGATTAATTCCTCATAAAACCCACATAATCAAGCTGAATCAAGTAAATAAATCACCCAATTCAGACTCTGTTTTATTTCAAGAGATCATTCACATTCATAACAACTTGGAAGTTTAAAGTACTGATCACTACTTTTTAATATAATAATTTTGCCATTATATCAATATTCACTTAAAAAAATCATCGGATCATAAATCATAAGATAGTGAAGATTGAAAAAGCAAAGCAATTTGTTGAAATTTGCAGCTTCCATCGTCATCTTCTCTATGATTGCATTCATTATCAAATTATGATGATGACCACGGTGACGATGAGTTGTTGTCTTGTTCTTTGCCATCATCTGTTGTCAATAATTATTGAGTTTGCCACTCATTTAAGGGCAGGTCCCGCACGAGTCAAATGCGGGACTGCTTTAACAAGAACAAGAACAGTTACCAGAAAGAACCACTTTT
>JAOVVI020010471.1:0-13066 GCA_028571085.2 Nepenthes alata
ATACCAATCTCCACAACAAATACACGAGTGCCACCGACATCGTAACTCTGGTACAAAGTCGGCTCAGAAAGGATACTAGTTAGGAACTAATTACAACCATACAAGATACCCGTGGAAGCTACTATATCCATCAATGAATAGCAAAAATTAACTATACATCCATCCTCATCATGTCATACATATATATAACCATAAGCATCAAAATAATTAATACAATATCCATGCCTTTTATAAAATAACAAAACTAAGTCATTGAAAGCTTTTCAATCCGTATCAGCTGCCTATCCTACGCTTACAGCCTATACAGACTCGTCGAGCATAATGGCTTGCTCATTCGGAAGGAAAGAGAAGGAAGGGTAAGCTAATAGCTCAACAAGTGTATCATAATCAAAGTGGTAGACAACATAAGCAAGGAAAATAGACATAATCATGAAAGAGATGTATAAACGGAAACATGATAATTTGGAAAAAAATTACTTCTCTTTGGGATATACTTTATGCATGACTATTTATCTTTACGGACCAAGATCAATAAGTCTTACTAAGTAAAGGTGTGGAAGAATGAGAAAAGGATCATGATACCCCACATGATCAAAGTTTACAAGATCCTATTATCGGTCTAGAGGCGGGCCATCTACATATCATAATTGTAGACAGGCTACAAGGCCCCCACATGTTCCCCCGGGGTCCAAGGGTAGTCATCGTCCTTCTACAGTAATATCCAAAGGCTTGCTAAGAATATTACCTACTAAAATATGTGGTCAAGATAATCCTTGAGTCTCTACTGTAATGCTATTGGTAGGCCTGAGGTATTACTTATGTATCATAATTTCATGATCCTCATTTTACGGGTTCTTATCCATTTGAGGGAAGGTTCACCACAATTTAATTCATAATATCTCCGTCCGGGAGAACTATTCGATCACATATCACATTGTGGACTTTCCTTTTATTACATATATGATTATTATCGTTCCTTTGAATTAAAGTCTTTTCACAAGTCAATTTGGATGCATGGATTTCACAATGTATAGGAAAGATTAGAATTTCTTACAACATTAGGCCATTATCACGTTGGGGTCCTCCGAAATACATTTCTTTACAAATGGAGTACAAACACATATTTTCAGGGCTTACAATTGAACATATATGATTAGATATAGCCTATATAAGAATTAATTATGATGGAAGCATATAAAATTCACAATTAGGCTTAGGTGAATAGTAACATTATTGATTTAGAGCAACAGACATCACGAACGGGTTGATACTTATGTAATCGGGGATCCGGCCGATATCATGCATAATTAGAACATAGTAATTCATATTTTGGAATCAATTTAACATATTATCAAAGGGAAGGGGAAAATCCCGAATTGGGCATTGTTAGGTTTTTGGAGAAGTCAAACCAGACAAATCAGAGGGGCATTCGGGTGCTAAACGATAAATAAATTACACTGGGGTCATGGGTACCACGTTTCACATGATTTAGGTCGGTATCGAAATAAAAATACCCAAAAAAGCAGAATAAACATTGAAAGACAGGATAAAAAGGGTATGGAAGCACTTGCCTTGACCTGTTGTACCACTTTTATAACTAGCTCTCGGACAGTTTCAGGCTCTAAGGCTTCGATCTCCTCTCTCTAGCCTTCATTCTCTCTCTCTCTCTTTATTCTCAAAAAAGCCAAAAAAATGACAAGAAAAGAACCCTAGCAGGATATATACTCTGGCTGGTGTCTCGGGCACCAGTCGGGGGATAATCGAGCGCCACAGTATTGGAAAACATGCCTGGGCCCGCGCTCGAGCGGTCGTAGAACGTGGTGCACTCTGATTTTTAGGCCGCCAGCCCTTGAGCGGCCATCGAGTGCAGCCCTTCTGTTATTTACGCCTTGGGCTCACCTCGGGTGATCCTCAAGCGGCCCATTCTGTCGGCCCATGCCTGGCTTGCACCTAGAGTGCCAATTAGGTGCCGAGCACAAAACCCCTAGTTTTGCTTCCAATCTAAAATTTTTTCACATTTTAAACCTAATTTTGATTATTATTATTTTAATTACCTCCTAATTATAACGTTTTGGAATCGAAACCTCATATAAATCTTCAAATGTTCTCACAGAACCTTGATTCTCTAGCATTCTCAAAGTACTCCCTAATGTCCCAAATACTCATAACACTACCTAAAATGTTGCACAACCATTTCAATAAGGGATAAATTCATAAAGGATGTCCTTGATTACGGACTATCTTCCTTGGCATTATACACTTATATTGAATAAATATCTAACATATAACACAAACCCCATAAATATATATCCTTAAATGTTTAGATCGATACTAGATAAATAACTTCTATTGTTTGCACAACCTTACTTGTGCAAGGTCTCAAAATCTTAGAATAGTCTTTATGTGATACATAAAGCAAAAAAAAAAAAGAATGCAAAGGTCACAAAATATGTTGAACTAAATTTTAATCATTGTAGGATATAGTACCTAAGGTATGTATATTACCTCCGTCAGCATAAGACAAGGCCCATGTCTCTTGATTAAAAATAGTGAAAACTCCATCTGGGCTTTGAGATTGTCATCTATAGTGCTAAGCTTACATTGCTTGGAAATGTTCTAGCTGGTAACAACGTAATATAATCAAGGGATATTTTTAGCAGGCTAGAGATATTATCACCGTAGTTGTTGATGTAGACATCTTGCAACATTTAGCGATATAGTAGGTCTTTCCACACTTAAAACAGCATTGCCAGTCAAGAGGATTGCTAATCTTTTGGAGTTTAATTGACGAGGGCGGTGATGGCTTATTTCTAAAGTTTGGTGTAATCCGTTTTAACTTTTATTTCCTACTGATGTTAAAGTGACAGAAGTTGGTGTCTCTGTCATCCACGAACCGCAAGTCACAGTGTAGTTGGGCCACTTGTTAGAGTGCTGTTAAAACTTCAAAATTCTCTGTATGTTTGCTATTGGAAGCTCTAGGTTAATCTACTGTATTCTTAGTTTGTTGTTCTGACGTCCTACAAAATCAATAAACCTCTTTTAATATATTGGATTTGTCTATAAACTGGCGACCTAAAACATCTATTGATTCAAACCCCTAACCAATTTATGTACCAAAACCCACCAATATATTATAAATACACAACTCATTTAAGGAACCCTAAAATTTCTCAAGCATTTATGATTACTATGTCCTCAAATCATTTGAGGAATAGCAATTCTTTGTGATACCGAATCCTCTAAGTCCTCTAGAAGACTTATAATCCTTTATACAATTTTTGAACAATTAGAATTTATTTAAATTCACATATCCGATTGAATCACCTAATATTCTCAAATATTAGCAATTCCTAGCATACTCAAGTGTTCCTACAGAATCTTGAATCTCTGATACCATAAAGTTGTGGTGACCCTAACCTAATCCACAACTAATACCCAGTTATGATCACGAAAAAATTTTAAGGCTCAAGTCAATATATAACAAATCCACTACTAAAAAAATATAACTATAATAATTTAAACATCCTCATACCAAAAATAAATCTGAAAAAATACATAACCCAAAAAATCCTAACGAAAAGAAGCAAAATATTAATATGTATCTCTAGAGTATAAAATCAACACTCTCTCCAGTTGGGTTTCAATCTCTCTCACCACAACTCTTTGTCCAACTTTAGAGTGATCATCGTCTTAATCTATTACTTTAAAAAAAAGAAAAATAGCAAAAGTGAGCCAAATGTCTAACAATCTCAAATATACAATACGTAATGTATGCCAAGTGTCATGAACAATAATATAATATCAAATTGATAAATATATCTAAGAATCTATATTTCATCATATCTACAACTCAAATGCACAAGGAAGACAAGTCACTTTGGATTCTAATGTGTCAAAGATAATAAAATTTATCAACAAGTGGCGAAGATCCCTCCGAATCCAACCTCACAAGAAAAAAAGGGACCTCCTGGTCCGAATATAAGTATGAATGACCTAAACATCAAATAACAATAAATAATATGGATTTTACTGAATCTGAATATCGTAAAATTTAACACATGGATTCTACCGAATATAATTCGTGGATTCTATTGAATCCCAAATTTAAGAGGTATTAATAATGATAAAATATCACAATGAATCTCTTTAGACCTTATTTTACCACCATGAACCAAAGGTCGCGTATTTTCGTCCTCAACGGTTGGGTAAGTGACACGAGGTTATCCATGGTATCCTCACTACCCCTACAGTCCTCCTAGAGGTTATACCCGTAACATGTCCATACCATTCGTAATACTCCTCACCTAATGATATCCTTGATATCATCTCCTATGATGGTCAGATGGCTATAAGTATCCCTTAACAATAAACAATATACATCATTATCACTATGATACGATAATTAGTATCAGATAAGTGTAGACCACACTAATGGATTGTGGCCTCTTCTTTGACTAGATTTATTAGTGTTTTCATACGCTCTCCTGAACGTTGACCGTAGGAAGCCAATAACTCAAATACTCATGCAATCGAGTGTGACGCAAAGAAGACTTTACAATTATACTAATAGAATTGTCATTCGGTGCTAATAAGGATAATACATACATAAATCTAAGATAACGTTAATAATGTCATTATTGAAAAAGAGGAAAAGTACTAATGATAGTTTAAATATTCGATTAATTGCTCTAATATTTTGTTAAATCCTTTCTAACTCATTCGGTGTCTCAAATCTTACCTCTAAGGCTACAAAATATTTTCTATTCTGATGACACCGAGTGAGATCCACGATCGTCAAATCTTATTCAACTATTCTACTAATTCTATGTCAGTCCAATAATAATAATAATTTATCCACATTTTCTCCTCCTTAAACTAGATTATACTTTAATAAATTCATGTCCATATTTATTAACCTTTGATATCCCACAATACTTATGCATTAATATTCATTTACATGTAAATCAAAATATATAGATGACTTGTATATGCCCTCCATCTCTGCACGTATATATATTATATATAACTACATACGCCCTATACTAACACACACACACACTCACACATAGCTAAACACATTGCAGCAAATCAACAACTCCAAACTCATGCCTGCAATTACTATGATCTGAGAAATTTTTGCTTGCGATCAACAACACAGCATGGCCCAAACAGCAACTAACTTCATCAATTGACGACCATCACTGTGACCTCAATATTTTCTTTAAGATCTCAAACAAATTGAAATTTATTGAAGATTAAGTATACATCTTAATCATGAGACTTCAATTTATATAGTTGCACCAACCATTGATTATTGTATTGATGAACACTGAATTTTATATTTGTATTTTTATTTAATTCTTGTTATTTTTTAGTAATTTTTGTATAAATTACACAATTAAATTGTAGATTTTTATTATACAGGTTTTATTCCTTGAACAAAAATTTTGGGGATAAAGTTCGCAAATTGACTATATGAAGCGGTTATTTTTGTCAATCTACGCAGTTGATCAAAGAAATACGGAGAAGAGGAATATAGTAAAATACGGGTGAGCAACGACTCTCCACCTACTGGGGGTGAGAAGCTGGAAGGAGGGATTTGAGCTGGAGGCGTGAAGCAGAGAGGGAAGATGTAGGAGGAGTAGAGGTTTTGAAGAAAAAGAAAAAAAAGAAAAACAGAGGGATTTGGCATGCGAAGCTAGAAAGTGTGGAGTACACGAGAGAACGGGAGAGTGAGAGGGAGAAGGGGAAGTGATAAAAAAAAAAGGAGAAGGGGAAAACATATTTTTTATGAAGATTTTTTCTTTTTCCCACAAAATTAGTGTTTGAGTTTTGTGAGTCTGATTTAAATATATTCTGTTGTATAAGTGAATTTTAGCTTAATATAAAGTTTAATTTTGAATCAGCTTGCCAACTTAGTTTGTATTGATTATTTTATTTTATTTTATTTGTTGGTTTAGTTTCGATTGATATTGGAACATCGTAATTTTATATTATATTGTGTTACAAAAATTAATATGTTACAACTAACCATCGCAATCACCTAACATCTAATATCAAAGAAATTTATTCTTTTTTGTTATTTAATTTTCTGTATTTTTTTTTATATGGCTTTGCCACCACTACTCTTACAATTTTATAATTGTGCTATTTCGTTATGATTTTTTATTTGTTGTCTCCTTTTTTATTCTTAGTCTTGGATGGTTGTGCCACTGCCACTATGTTATTCTTGTATTTCTACACTTAAATTTTTTACACCTTAACTTTCATTGTTATGGACGGCACAGCCGCCAAAAGTATTTTAATTTTTAGCAATATAAATTTTATTGTTTAATATTTCGTATCTTTTAGTTAACTTTAGGATCGTACCACTACCGTTACGGCCACTTCGATTATCACAAAATTGATATTTTTATTTTTTTTAAATATATAATAGTTACGAAATTAGTTTTACGTAGAAAATCAACTCTCGGTGGATACGATACCCGACTTATCGAAAAAATTATACCAAACCCTCGTGCACTTGCGTAGTTAAACAAAACCATAGATATTGAGGTTCGGTCACGTTTTTGGTGCCGTTGCCGGGGAGTTTACATTTTTCTACAATTACTACTTTCATAACCTACCACTAAAAAAACAAAAAAAATAAACTAAAACCAAAAAAAAAATGTTGACTTAATATTTGTAAAAACTCAAAAAATAAGTTCAAAAAAATATATATTTTCTTTGATATCACAGGAATTAAGAATGGCAGAAGAAGGTAGTATTAACGCTGGTTTTTCAAGGATACAAGAAAGTGAATTTCGGACACTTCATGACTATTTACATCTACCAAGATATAGTACTCTATCTTGTATTATGTTACTTATACATTAGCAAAACTTCAATTTTAAATTTGGGATGATCCAATTGTTGCCTCAATTCTATGGAATGAATTCTTAAAATCCCTATCAACATATGAAGGACTTTGAAGAGATTTGTGGTATATTAATACATAATACTTGTTTTGAGGATACAATTCTCTTAAAATTATATTTATTTTCTCTTAATGATAATGCCAAAATGTGGTTAAATTCTCTTAAACTAAGATCGATTTCTACCTGGTTAGAAATGCGAAAAGAATTTTTTAAAAAATATTTTTTCACTCAATGAACACAAGCTTTACAGAGACAAATCATGAGTTTTTTCTAAAAAGCCCACTGAAAGATTTTATCAGTGCTGGAAGAGATACAAGGACCTAGTCAATACTGGCCCACATCATAGATTCGAGGTATGGCATATTATTAGTTCTTTTATGAATCATTGACTCCTCAAATATGTCAGTTTGTTAAAATGATGTGTAATAAAAAATTATTTAATAAAGATCCCAATGAAGTCTATGAATATTTTTGAAAGTCTTGCTGAAAATACTCAGACTTGGGATTCAACTTGTCTGCACAATTGCGAACCGAAGTCTTTTAATGTGTCCAATGGAAAATTTTATTTAAAAGATTCGGATAACATTAATACTAGACTTGCCACTATCACAAGAAAATTGGAAGCATTAGAAGCAAAGAGAGTTCACCTTGTATCTAATGAAAGGACTATAGTTTGTTGTGTCTGTATTAGTCTATCGCACAAGTTTGAGGATTGTCCTACCTTGCCCGTTCTTAAAAAAACCTTACAAGAACCAGTAAATATAATATCAAAATTTAAAAAATCATTTCAGGGTCCTACTGAAGGAGGTAATCCATTTTCGGAGACCTACAACCCAGGGTGGAAGAATCACCCAAATTTTAGCTGGAAAAATGAGAGACATATTACAATTTTAGGACCCACCACTTCCACCACCACAATGCACTTATCAACCACCACACAAGAGAACACTCGAGGACATATTACAATAATTCATGCAGTAATAAAGCGGAGTGAATGTACAACAAGTAAATATCAATGCTTAGCATGCTAGAGCATTAGATGACATTCATACTAGTATCACTCAATTGATGAAAGCTTTGAGTATTCATAAAAAATGAAAATTTCTTGCACAACCCAAACCTAATCCCCAAACCCAACTGCAAATGAGGGAGGCTTCAAACGGCAAGCCGAATAATAAATAAATCCAAGCCATTGCCACACTTAGGAGTAGCCCTAAATTTGAAAAAAAAAACATGGTTCATGAAATTGCTAGAGACGATAAACTAGTCCAAGTTGAACATGAAAAGATATTGTCGGATAAAAATAATGTGGTGGAATCTAGTGGCAAATATTTGAAACATAGGAGAAAGAAAGGGGATATATCCCGAATGCACTATTTCCCTAATGACTTAAAAAATCCAAAAATGAGATGGTAAACTCTGAAATGTATGAGGGTTTTAAGCAAGTCAAGATTAATATTCCCATTCTTAATGCTATTAAATAGATTCCTTCATATAAATTTTTAACGGATTTGTGCATAGTGAAGAGAAGGTTAAATGTCAAGGAAATAGCCTTTTTAATGGAAAAGTAAGTTTGATCCTACAATTTAAGACACCATCCAAGTATAAAGATCCAGGGAGTCCCATGATTTCATGTATTATTGGTAATCATCGATTTGAGCAACCATTGCTTGACTTGGGGCTAGTGTCAATCTCTTACCATCTACAAACTATCAGTAACTAGATTTGGGAGAACTCAAACCCATAAAAATTACACTCCAGTTAGCTGATAGATCTGTTAAAGCCCCTAAGGGGGTGGTGGAAGATGTCTTAGTCCAAGTAGACCAATTTTACTTTCCAGTGGACTTTGTAGTGTTAGAAACTCAACCTATTGTTAGTCCTAGTGCTCAAATACCAATCATATTTGGGAGACCATTTCTTGCAACTTCTAATGCATTAATTAATTGTAGAAATGATCTCATAAAATTATCTTTTAGAAACATGACTGTTGAAATAAATATTTTTAATGTGAAATAACCAATTGAGCACGATGACATAAGGGATGTTGATTTTATTGATACTCTGATTGAAAGACATATTGATGATAAATCCATTAGAAATGTCCCTTTATCGTGAATTAATTTGAATGATCAATTTTGAAGGTGAGGAAGAATGTGATGAAATAACACAACATAGGATGGAATCAATATTGACAGTGGGCCACTAGCCCGCATCTTTTGAGCCAATAGATCCTTTGACTTTCACATTTGACCCGGCATCACTGAAAGCACTAAAACCTGAGCAGAAGCCTTTACTGGAATTTTTTAAATATGCATTCTTAGGTGAAAATGAAACATATCCAATTGTAATTTCATCTACCCTCACTACAGACCAGGAGAGTCAATTGTTAAAGGTGCTTACTAGACACAAGCATGCCATTGGTTGATCTATAACTAATCTTCGAGGCATTAGTCCATTCGTTTGCACACATCCAATTAATCTTGAAGAAAAGGTGAAACCAATGAGGCAAATGCAACGAAGATTGAATCTCAATATGAAGGAAAGAGTGAAAGGAGAAGTGTTGAATTTGCTTGATACTGAAATCATTTATCCTATCTTAGATTCAAAATGGGTTAGTCCAACACAAGTTGTCCCTGAAATGTCTGGAGTTACTGTCATAAAAAATAAAAAAAATCAACTTATGCCAACTAGAATTCATACTAGATGGCATATGTGCATTGATTATCAAAAACTAAATGCGATAACTCGGAAGGTTTTTTATTGTTTTCTCGATGGGTATTCAGGATATAATTAGATAGAGATAGCCCTTGATGATCAAGAGAAGACCACATTCACTTGTCCCTTTGGTACGTTTGCATATAAATGAATGCCATTTGGACTATGTAATGCTCCGACTATATTTCAAAGATGTATGATGAGCATATTTATTGACATGTTTGAGTAGTTTTTTGAGATTTTCATGGATGGATTCTCAGTCTATGGAGATACCTTCAAAATGTGTCTAAAGCACCTAGAAAAATTTTTAGAGCGGTGTGAAGAAAATAATCTTGTTCTGAATTGCAAAAAAATGTCAGTTTAGGGTCACTCAGGGAATAGTGTTGGGATATGTCGTCTCTTCTAAAGGAATTGAAGTCGATAAAACTAAAGTTGAATTAATAAAAAATCTCCCAGACCTAAAAATAGTTGGAGACATACATTTATTTTTAGGACATGCAAGATTTTACAGGCATTTTATTCAATCTTTTAGCACAATTGCTCGACCCCTTTGTCATTTGTTATCGCATGATGTTCCTTTTGAGTGGACATCTGAGTGTCAAAACACTTATAATGAGCTTAAAGAATCTTTGACCACTGCACCCATCATGCAAGCACCTGATTGGTCACTATCTTTTGAACTCGTGTGATGCTAGTTATTATGCGGTAGGGGCCATGCTAGGCCAATGAAAAGATAGGAGATCCCATGTCATATACTATACAAGCAAGACCCTCACCAATGTACAAATTAATTACACTACTACTGAAAAGGAGCTTCTTGCCATAGTTTTTGTATTTGATAAGTTTATATCATATCTGATTGGCCCACTTGTTATAATCTATATTAATCATGCAGTTTTGAAGTATTTATTAACCAAAAAAGATGCAAAACCTTGACTGAACAGATGGATCCTTCTTCTCCAAGAATTTTGTTTGGAAATTTGGGATAAGAAGGGAGTAGAAAATATTGTAGCTGATCATTTATCTAGACTTACTCCTGATGACCAATTGAAAGATGAATGCCCCATAAATGAGTATTTTCCTGATAATACTTGCTCCTTTTGAATTCTTCTGAGCCAAGTCAATCACCCTCGTATGCAGATATTGCAAATTATTTGGCAACAAGAAAAATTTTGGATAATTGGCACCAAGCATATAGGAAATTTTTTTTTTGAAATGTGAGAAAATACTTTTCGGACGAGCCATACTTGTTTAAGTATTGTTCAAATCAGATTATTCGATGTTGTATTCCGAATGATGAAATTCATAATGTCATTGCCAACTGTCACTCGGAATGTGGTGGTCCCTTTTCTTCAAGGAAAACTACTATAAAGATTTTACAATGTGGATTTTATTGGCCCACCATGTTCCGATATGTTCACATTTATTGCACTACTTGTGATCGGTGTTAGAGATTAGGAAGCCTCACTAGAAAAAACATGATGCCACTATCCCCTATTCTTATCTTAGAAATTTTTTATTGTTGGGGGATTGATTTTATGGGACCTTTTCCTAATTCTTTGGATACAAGTACATTCTATTGGCAATAGACTATGTGTCCAAACGAGTTGAGGCCATTGCTACGCATAACAATGATCACCTAACAGTGATAAAATTTCTTAAAGAGAATATTTTGTCTCAATTTAGTATGCCATGTGCAATCATTAGTGATGAGGGTAAATATTTTTGTAACAAACTGTTCACAACTCTAAGAAACAAATGTGGCATTGTACATAAAATAGCTACCCTTACCATCCTCAAACCAATGGACAAGTAGAATTGGACAATAGAGAGGTAAAATAAATTCTAGAAAAGATTGTTAATCCTAACAGAAAAGATTGGTCTTTAAAACTTATTGATACATTATGGGCTTATCGCACAACTTATAAGACAATTTTAGGAATGTCGCCATACAGGCTAGTCTACGGAAAGCCATTCCATCTCCCAGCTGACATGGAACATAAAGCCTATTCGACTATCAAAAACATTAATGAGAATATTGTTGATGTTGGAATTCATAGGAAATTGCAATTGTGTGAACTTGAGGAGCTCAGAAATGATACTTTTGAAAATGCTAAAATTGCTAAATCTAAAATGAAAAATTTATATAACAAACACATAACTCGAAAGGTATTTCATCTTGGATAGAAACTTTTATTGTACAACTCACGCTTGCATTTGTTCCTAGGAAAGTTAAAGTCATGATGGACAGGACCTTATACCATAACCACTATTTTAGAGCACGGTGCTATTGAAATTGAAAATCTTGAGAATGATAACTGTTTTAAAGTTAATGGGCACCATTTGAAACCTTTTGTGACAGCCCAGGTTTCCAAAACATAGTAAATTCTAGTTATTAAGATAAAATAATTAAGATTAAGGTAATTGGGTTAAGAAAAAAATGTGAAAATAATTAAGTTAGGAGGCAAAAAAATGGTCTAGGCCTCAGCGGCCGGGTGGCACCTCAGGCGCACCTGGGGCACATTTAGCAAAATCCCACGCTTGAAGGGTGCCTAGTTGGCACTCGAGTATGGGTGCGTTTTATGGGTAGTGTCTAGTTGGTGCTCAAGCATCGCTCGAGAGTCCAACCCACTTTTAAAACGCCATATGCATTTTTTCGGCCATTTTCGGCATTCCAGCGAGAGAGCAGCTAGAGAAAGAGGGAAAGGAAAAGAAAGAGGAGACATCCAGTCGTTTCATTCCAATTTGTGTAAAAATAATAGTAGATCTGGTTAAGGTAAGTGTACCTCAGACATTATCTTCTGTTTTTGCCACTTTTCTGTATTTCTAAATTTGTGTTTATATTCTAAATTCATGTTTCTGCATGTTTTATGTAAATAAAGCTTGATTTTATAAATTAATTGGATAGATTTCATGTTTATCTATATATATCACAATATATGGCTTTGATTTCATGATTGTGTATGTGTTTGATGTCTGATTATGGTCCGACAGTTTCTCATGAAACCCTAGGTCAAAAATTAGGGATTGGATGCTTTAGTTTCCTCGATTTTGAGATGTAATTGTGATTCTGTAATATGTTAAGGCCTATGAGGTGATTTTAGTCTGAAAAGTCCCCTAGGAATATACTGTTAAACTTGTGAGATGTTCTGAACTAATCTGAAGGATTATTTGTATCGGTTTGACTGGATTTATACTTAAGGATTAATCTGAACACTGTACCTATAACATCCCCGACGCATCCGCATGTGGATATTATCTGCTTTGGCCTGGGGACCTTCACGGCGTCCAACGACACGCAGGCCTCACAGTTTTGTTCTGGTGACCCCCCATAGGCCCCAAGACGCATCCACCAGAGAAACACACAGTCTCTCAACCATCAGAGTCCGCAGCAGCCACACAAGCACACAGCGCGGTGGATATTGTCCCTCTCA
>JAOVVI020010472.1:0-13065 GCA_028571085.2 Nepenthes alata
TTTACTTTTGATTATAAAAATATACATTTTAATATATTTTATTTTTAAATTTGATAATTTTTATTTTAAAAAAAAAAAACCGTCGGATTTTAATCCGACGGCTGATGAAGGGAGAAGGAGGGTCCTTCTCCACTGGGGAAAATGACCCCCCCTGAATCCATAGATAGAAAGGTGAAGGCTGATGAACAGGAACCCTAACAGGAGGATTTCAACGCCTAACTCTTCTCATGTACCAGGAAACAATGCCCCCACTCCCTTCGGACAGAATATAATGCTACATGCCAAACTAACCCTAAACATATATATGCATGTATGTATAAAATTTATATTTTTTCTCACAACTTGTACAATTATATTATTAGAATTGTCACATCAAAAGAGAGACTACGATAATAAAAGTAAAAATAAAAAAAAAATAGTTATTTAAAGAGCCGAGATAGCTTGGGTATAAAAGTGAGAAATAAAAGTATAAATATAAGTTTTTTATGATATAATATAGGCAAAGTTTCAGTTTTTTACTCACTATTTATTTACAATACTTTTTATACGATGACCCATTTAAGTTATTTATTTAAAAATTGTTAATGAAACTTATGTACGGAGAGTTAAATTACATGTGAGTTATAGTTTGGTAAAATAAATAATATTAATAATGTAATATAATATTATTTTTATAATTTAAAGTTAAATGTGAAAGAATGGGAGAGAAATGATCATATCTCACCACATTTTTAAATTTTATAATTTTTTATTTTAAGAAAATATTTTTCTTTGTTTATAAAAGAATATTTTAAATTGATTATAAATAGTGGGATATTTAATAATTCTCGTTATTAAACTATGCACATTCTTGCAGACAGAGAGAGAGGGGAGGAGTTGGGGTTGAAAGTGACAGCCTGGAAGGACACTTTTGATTTACTAAAAGATTTGGTACCTGATAATCTATTTTTAAATAACATAATAATATATTTATTTCCACACATAAATAATTTTATAAATAAAGAAATAAACATTTATTTATTTAAGGGTATCCCTTAAACAGTAGTCTTAGTTAATTAGGGATTTACTCAGATAGGCATGGGGAAATACACAGTCTGGAGGATGATTTCTTTCATCGCAATACACTCAACAGGCTGAATAGGGAGCGCATGTACCAGTCCACGTGCATGCGACCAGCCCTACAGCCAAGCTGGTGTAGGGTAGACCTGTAGGGTAGTATATAGGTCCTTCTGCTCCAAACAAACAAAACAGGCCAAACGGTCCATTGTCCTTCCTTGGGCAGCACTCATGCCCCTTCATTATCTTCAATTTATTACCCAACCCCTCCAACTCCACACTATTTCCCCTACCCCTCCCCATTGTTT
This sequence comes from Nepenthes alata, assembly GCA_028571085.2. Lineage (NCBI taxonomy): Eukaryota > Viridiplantae > Streptophyta > Magnoliopsida > Caryophyllales > Nepenthaceae > Nepenthes > Nepenthes alata. Next base: position 1,365 of record JAOVVI020010472.1, read on the forward strand.
TCCAAACTATCATGTCCCCCACACGCATGTTCAAATGGACATATATAATTTTTACTAGCATAGGTAATGGAGGAACTTTGGGGTAATATTGCTATTGATGTCACATTTTTAGTTATTATTTTAAGGCAAGTAAATGATGATTATAATATTTCATTAATTAGGGTAACATTTTAATGATAAAAGATAATTAAATTTTTTTTATCTTACATTATAAATTAATCAAAATAAATATACAGAGGTCAAAAGAATCGTTCAGTGTCATAACATTGTCACTTGACAAACAAATCAAGAGGGATAACAAATTCTTTTCTTCTCAATATATATATATATATATATATTGGTAAGTTTTTGGTATCTAAAAGTTTGATCAATGGAAGGGATATTTTATATTTTAAATTTATTTTTATCTTTAATTTTTTTATATATTATGCATTTTTTTTAAAATTTTGGACGTATAATTGGGTCAGCCTATAGGACAATCGATGGCTAGTATGATAAGATGATATGGTACGATTTGTGATATATTGAGCATTATGATGTAATATATTTTTCAAAATTTAAATATAAATGTCATTAAAATATAAATTAAGACAAATTGATCTGTATTTGAATCTATAGATGCGTCAGAATAGTCCACAAGAGAAGTTTTATTATACTGCTTATACAAACACATGCAGAGTTGTGGGCACATAAGTGGGTAGAATTTATCCACGTATTGAATATTGTTTAGATTTTAAAGTCTAAACTAGTGAGTCATTTATCATCACACATCTGGAAGTCTTTAAAATTTCGTCTAAATTTTTTTACGTGAATCTTTTATCAACTCAATAAGATGTTTTTCTAACAATTTGTTGCCTGTATCCTCCTAGTGTTGAGGTAGCACGACTAATTATATGTTTCAATACAGGTCGATGTATACCGCAACCATCACGATACAACCATAACAACTCTTATGATGATATGCTTTGTATGAATTAAGATTTAAGATTTCTAAAATGTTAGCATTAGACAAGCTATTCCATTCTTCTTTATGCCTGCTAACTGTGCAATATGGTGCACGAAGCACTCTCTATGTGCAAAGTAGGAAGAATGATAGGGCTACTTAGAAATATATTATATGTGATGTTCCCTTATATTATATAAGTGATTATTTTTATAATTATAATATTTAACCACTATATCATAAGGCTATAATTTTACAATTATACGAAAGTTTTATTTTATCTGTTACTACATAGAGACCACAACAAAATGTTAGGAAACAATTTTTGATGATAAATGTTTCAAAAAAAAAGAAAAAAAAAACTAATCATTTGAACAATTTTAGTAAGGTTATGTAATCCCAAACTTTTAAGAATGTGAAAAAAAAAAAATTGACAACCGATAAATTAAAAGAAAAAAATTAATAAATTGAAAGATTTGGTAACACCCGACAAACGCCGAGTAAAACTTAGTAGTGGCGGCATATTGTATTGAATGGGTTGGAAAAATCTAATTTAAACTCAAACCTAGAGAGACTGCCTTGTATAAGTGGTTCAGAAAGAGGCTCGGTTCTATCGTTGTTGTGTTGCTCTCTATTTTGTGTTGGAAATGTATTTTTTTTTTTATGAAAAATAACATTGTGAAAAACATTTTTCACATTTTATTATGTAAATTAAAAAAAATTCTCATCAAAATATATATTGATATTTAACGTTATAGGAAAATATGGAGTAGCACAAAAAATCAAATCATGATAGGGATGCCGGCGGTTATTGACTGTGGTGAAATTGTTGAAATGATGGTAATATTTTACGGTCAGAAAAATATTTACATTCATCTTGGATTTGTCTTTAATAAGTTGATATTCTATATTAGCGGTTGCTGCTGATTGATGACTAGCGACATGATTGGAAACATTGACAGCTAACATATGTTGTTGACAACTAGAAGGACATGGTTAAGATGAGCAGTCTGATGATCGATTGGGTAGCCCAATGTGTCATCAGCTGGTAATAGGTAACGGGGTTAGGGACGTAATAGACTGGTGAAAGGCCGCGGTAGTTGAGGCTTAGCAAGTGGTAGGCTTGGGTCGATGTGTACCGGCCAACAAATGACGACGGTGATTAGAGGCGTCGCTACTCCATTATCTGCAACAGGGTCAAAGATGTCGATAGTTGTGTAACTAATGATCGACTCGGTGGCCCAAGGTGTCATCAGCTGGTAATAAGTAATGGGGTTGGGGGTGTAACTGACCGGTGAAAGGCTACAGTAGTTGAGGCTTGGCAGGTGGTCGGCCTGGGTCAATGTGTACCGGCCAACAAACAACGACGACGATTAAAGGCATCGCTACTCCACTACCTGCAAAAAGGTCAAAGGTGTCGATAGCCACATCACTAATGGTGGCAACTCAAGGAGTCCCGACCGACGACAAGCATGCTGTGGTTTCATTGGCGGCAATAGCATCATCTTTAGGTTAACACTTTTATTAATGGGTATTATTGGTCATTGAAGAGAAGTAAACAACTTTCATCGTACTGTACTCTTCAAAGAGTAGCCATTCTCAAAATTATAAAAGGTACTGAGTTGGAATCCAATTCTAATTAAGGATTCTGGTGGTTCCGGAGGATTCAGTTACAGCAGAATCAGGAACGGAGAGCTTTCCCCCTTTTTGTCTGACTCTTTGGTCTTAAGAATGCTGATTTTAAGAATGAGTGATTGTCCTTTTCCGAGAGTTTTTAAAATTAATTTTTTATCGTGAAAAAATAAAGTTGTTTTCTAAATTTGAGCTTAACTTTTTTTATTTTTTTAAATGTGGCAAACATTAAAAATGTCCGCCAAAAATAAAAAAAAATGAGGAAAATACTTCGAGTAAGTTATTTTCGGTAAGCTAATTGAGTCTAATACTTGGTCGATAAACTTTGACAAGTGTAGAATATTTTCTCATTTTTAATTTTAACTTTGGTATGTTTTATATGCGTTAAGTTGTTGAGTATTATTTTTAAAAATAAAGTTCTAAATATAAACTAAATAAAATTAAATCAATTTGATAATTTAGATATAATAAAAAAATCTAAGCCCGATATCTTTTTTGTTTTTATCATATGAATTATATTATATCACAATTTATTTACATTTGCTTATTCTTATTTTTTAATTGATGAAAACAATAACATTTCTATTAATAATTTTGTTGCATCCACGTATTCCGGCCGCCGTATAACTACAGTCCGAGTCCCCTTTTTGAGCTCGTGGACGGACGGAATAATGCAACACAAGAGAAATCGTTAAATTCGACGAGGATAACATTTCAGGAAGAGAAAGGGGGACGAGGACACAAGGCGCGAGAACTTTACGTGGAAAACCCCTTTTGAATGAAAGGGGAAAAACCCACGGTAGCGGATGCTAGGTCCGAGAGGTTCCACTATAGTGAAAATGAAGTACAACTGGACACTGTGACCCAATTTGTTGCCACAGAGAGTTACAAGGCGAGAGGTCTTACTCTCTCTTATCTTTTCTCCTTATTTTTTCTTGGAAGCTGTTTACAATATGTGTGCAAATGATAATTGTTGGAATCATTTCTCTCGTTGCATGAGTGGGTATTTATAGAGGGGAATCATGTCGTTGGCATGAGGACACGTGGCGTTGGTGCGTGCAGGGATGCCTGCTACTAACTCTGCTGACGCGGCGTATCAGGGACGCCTGCCACCAACTCTGCGGATCCGGCATGTTAGGTGCCGTTAGACCCATCATGATGACGCGTGCTCTGAGCGCCGTGATTTTTTGCGGGGGTGGCGTGTTGCAGAGAACGCGTGTTCCTTGGTAACAGTGAATCATCTGAGCTGGCGCGCTCGGTCATTTTGGACCCTCTTTTCCCTTGTCCTGAGGGCCCAGATATGATGAGACTGTTCTCGTCCTCAGAAAGCCCTTTGGGTCTTATCCTGATCCTCGGACTTATTGAGTTGGGCTCTCAGACGTTTCGCTTGCCAAAGGTCCTTGGGATTTCGTTGGTGACATCAGCCCCTCATAGTGTCCTCGTGTATCTTTGGTCAAATTGGTCTCTCGGACCATTTTCGTCATTTTGAGTTTCTTGGGACGCTAGCCCAGGTTCTCGGGTTTCTAAGGACAATTTAACCTCTTAGGTTAAGTTGGACTTTTGGGCTTTTTGGGCCAGATTATCCTCGTAATTCTCTTGGTCCGTGGTCGCGACTTTGGACATTTTTTTCTGGACCATGGGTGTCGGGACCCATCAAATTTAATATAAAATAAAATTATTAATAAATTATATCGTACATTTATAGTTAATATATGAATTTAGTTTATATTTACGTTATAGGTATCATGCCATCATTTCAAGAACTCTTGCAGCCATTAAGGATAACTTAGGAGTATAAAGAACAACTGAACCCCGATTCTCCAAAAGAAAAAAAATAAAATAAAATAAGAGAAGCTAATTAGAATTAGAACAGCTAACGAAACAAATCATTTCTTCAAACGAATTCTTATAAAAATTTTTTTTTTTAGATAATTAGAACAGCTACCCTTTTGTTAATATAATAAAATTATAATCATTTTAGATGAAGAAAAATTTATTTGAATTCTTATAACTCTAGAAGCATTGCAGATGAAAAAAAATTCATATAACCCTAGAAAATTTTAGATGATTAGAGTAGTTATCTTTCTGTTAAAACAGTAGGGTTGTAACCATTTCAACCATATCCCAACAAAAGAAGAAAAATTCGAGAGCACCTGACACGCCAAGGATCCGGATTCGGAAGGGCGTTGTAGCCCGCCTCTTTTTGACACGGATCCGGGGGGACTATGACGCGGGAAGCGTACGACGCGATTTTGGCCGTCGAATGGAAAATTTGATGAACAAATTATTTTTTTTAAAAAAAGTAAACAAAAATTAAAAAATAATAATAAATTATTTTATTTTTAAAATCAAATACCAAAAAAATATCAAAACAAAAAAAATAAATTATTTTTTTAAATATATATATAAGCATCGGTCGGATTTCTCTATCCGACGGCTGCGTGAAATCGTACGGACTGTAACGCGAGAGGACGTTGCAGCCCCCCTCGTTTCGACACTGCCAATCACCCATTAACGGAACAAATCGCTCCTTCAAGCGAGTTTGAGACCGTAAACTTGCAATTTACCGGTCTCTTTTAATGTAAACGAAGATTAAAAACTAAGCCCAAATACATAATAATGTCAAAAGAAATTAGGATAAATTACAACATCAAATTTTATATGAAATTTTTTTTCAAAAATGAAAGAAAAATCCATAGAACACTGACTAAAAAATAATATTTCACTGTATAAGTAATGGGCATGCCATATAAACTCTGGACATATGGTTTAAATTTTTACCATTATTTTATCAAAAAATATAATTGGCTTAAATTTATCTGGGCAAAAATTATAAAAATATAAAAATATTAATTTTTTAAGGATAATTTTGTTATTTGAAGGGTTCGTAAAGAATATGAACAGCCTTTATACAGATGTTAGGCATGTAGAGTTGCCAAGTTCAGAAGAAACAGAAACGGCAGACCAGCAGAGTTTAAATCACCTCAGGTTTTGGGGATGTTAAATTGCTCGAATTTGCTTTTTAAATTCGGAAAGAATTTTTAAAATAAAAATGAAAATTTGTCATTATAATTAAAAAAAACTGACCAAAAATTAGTTTTGACCAAAACCCTGCAAAAATATATTTTCAGGAAAACAAGTTGGACATACTTTAACCAAAAAATCAAATCTGAAGATGTCAAAGAATCATGTCATCAACTTCTCGGCCACCACAACCACCCTCCACCGCCCCTCCGCCACTGTCTCTGCCCTGCCACCACCCACCAGCACACGTTTTACTTAAAACCTTACCATTTCAATTCTACTCTACCAACACCTTTTTAAAATGATATGTGATAATTAAAGTATCTTGTGCATATGCACATTAAATACTACTTTAAAAATAACACAGAAGCTTTTATAATATGACAAAGAAATACTAATGAAATTTTCAATCATTTTATACTAAAAGAGCAATTAAAACTGAACCAAACGCTTACTAAATTACTGTTTTACTCAACATCAATTCTCATGACAGTTGAACAAATAAATTTACAACTCCGCAATACTTTTAAAGAGTAATTTCAGCCTACGACACTTTCACCATACAGCACAGTAATCCAAACTTACCTTTTATGATGTTGAAGTTGGCAAGACTGGTTCGCATCCCTCGTTATTGTACATCCTGAAAGGTCTTCTTTTTTTTCTTCTACTTCTTTTTTCCCTCTGAAATGGCCATTGTTTGTTTATGTAAGAAGCTAGTTGTGGCGGCTCTGATCATCATCAGAAGAAGTGATGCTGGTGCTGTCATCGCCTGAGCAGCTACGACCGCCTTCAGAAGGGGCACTGGCCCTACAGGCAACATCTGTCATGGAAGAAGTAATGAGCTAATTGCCATTTCTGAGGGTGATGATGAAAAAGATGAGATTAATGCAAATACCTTCACCATTTCCAGGAGCATGAAGTGAGTGCCTTGATCGTGCTGGGTGCTGTGGAGTGGGCTGTCAGGAATAAGAGCTGATGAATAGACGTCCAAAATGCGACAGTAATAACACAGTAAAAAAAAAAAACAAGAGAAGAAATTTGAATCTTGGCATGATGGAAAGCAGGTAATCAGCTCCTTTTATTCACCTTGGGTAAGTGGAGTTGTTACTACTATGTTTTTAATCCGGGTGAACTCTTATGCTAGTCCGATAGCAGAGTATTGGACAATTTAATGATAGATGAAATATAAGGGTAGAGATGTTACTCTGTAATTTGGTGATGTTTGACTTGTGGAAACAGTCATTTGTACTATATAAAGTGAGACTAAGTAAAATAGAGCTAAAATAAACTGAACCTTTTTGGGAACTGGGACATAGTGAGATTTTCGCACACGTTATATAAAAATGAAATATAACCAATGGATATTTTTCTGACCAAAGGTTGAATTGATCATACGAGGAAGACTTAGGCAAAAAAATTACAAAACATTTTGGGAAAACGAAATCTCAATAGAAGAGAAAAAAGTTTTAATAGATATTCTCATTGAGTTGGACTTAGTTCTAGTGTTTTAAATCCAATTTGAGGACAGGAGTCCCCCACAGGAATGTCAACGAGATGGATGGAATAGAAAGAGCAAACTCTCATGTCCGTTTCTTTGAGTTTCTTCCCTAATACATGGCAAAGAAATAATATAGCCCAACTTTGTAACAGTACTCTTAAATGCAATAGTTAAATTCACAAAAGATTAGAAGAAAATGGAGATCATCCCATGAAGCAGTAAAATTTTCTTCTCAACAATACGTGCTTTGTGCAACATAGCCATCAAAATTAAGACATGAAATATATCTGTAGCACTTCCACAAAGAATTTCTGGGACTATGCTAGTAAGTCCTAAGATATCACAAACATTGAAAAAGGTTACCTGCAACTTGGGACGGAGTGACTCAAGGGGTCCTTTCGGCTTCTGAGCTCCTTGCTGTTGGGCAACAATAGAAGGATACATGTTGACAAGTTAGTTATATTGAGATTGAAGTTGCCACGGATGAAATCACAGATTAATGAGAGTGATGGCAGTCATTAGCAAGTGAAATAGGCCTACAGTTGAGGAAATATACCTTCCCCAGTGCCCAATCAGCCGAATCAAAAAAAGCATGTTCGTGGTCCTGTGAGCAGATAAATGGAAGTTGTGTTATTGGAATACAGAAATCGGATGAGATATGAAAGATGAACTCTTACCTTGGATATTAATGGTGGCTTTTTTGGTAGGATTCCTCCATATTTTTTCTTGATTATTTCATCCTGAAGAAAATCAATTCATAAAAGAGAATATGAAGGGGGGCATTAAAGATACCAATCTAGCAGCCCGTTAGACAATCTGATTCAATTTAAGAAACCAGAACACAAGGTGATTCTTGTGAGATATTGTGACGTTTACCAACAGCGACAGCAATAACCAATTTACCGACAAAAACATTAATAACCAGCTCAGAAATTTCATATTTTTATGCCAATAAACTACAATGTAGAAAAAACGTAGTATATAATGATACTCAGATAAGTTTAAGTGATATAAGAATATGCAGCATGATCAAGCATCTTTAAGATTCATTACTTCTTGGCCACTACAATCATTTTTACTTCCACAAGTAGGAGGAAGCTGACGGATTTTCGGTCTTTATATCTACGCAGGCACAATGGTAGAGTGTCCATTGTTATTTGATAGTCACAGGTTCGAGTTGAGGAAATAATATCTAATATCTTGCAAGATAAGTCTGCATGCTACAGACCCACAGCGGTCCGATTCTTCTTCGAACCCTGTGCATTGTGGAAGATTCATGGACCAAGCTCCCATTCAGCAAATTACTGAGACTTAAAGCCGTATTTTTGTTGTTGTATAATCTAAGCAGGCAAATAAAAATGAAATCCGACATTCACTGCCAAGTTGCTTTGTCATGGAACTCAAGCAACGAGAAACAGAAGCAATGAGGTAATGTACCTCCTGTTGCACTGACAGCGCTAAATTTTCATCATCCTTATTAGAATGGCAAGTCTCTTGCACATGAAGCTCATCATTAACTGAACCTTCTGGAGCATTATCAACATGGTCCTGCTCCTCGACATTGTTATTGGCAGTGCTAGACATTTTGTTCGACCTAGACATATCACAACAATGCAACAGTTGAACATATCACTTATAGATAAATCAACACTCAATATGATAGTCCCATTTCTTCTTTAGCAAACAATCTCTCGTCGGCTTCATGAAAACAAGCAATCTTTTCCTACGGCCATCTTCAGAGCATATCTCATCTCCCTCACTCCCCCCAGGATACACGCACATATGGTGGAGAATGCCATTTTCTACAAACAACTTTGTTATTTACACTGAACCCTTTGAGTTGGTGTAGCACAGATGTGGGCATCTGCATATAGATTTTGGATATCTCCTCAAAATATGGGATACCCACAAAATATACAGGAATACCCGTGTCTCTGGGTATAGCATCCCCCACTTTGGTGAGATTTCAGATTGTGTTGTTGTTATACCTGTGTCTCTGTGCGCAATGTCCCAAAGTGATCAATGCAAAACGAAGAGGAATTTGGAAAGGGTGAAAGATAAGGGTGCAAAACCTACTTTCCCCTTCACAACTAGTTTCTCTGCCTGTGCTAATATGTTGTGTATTCTGCATGTCTCTATTCGTTAATGTGTCTCCCTTACATAAATCAATAACGATTGGACACCAAATTGTTGCACTCCATTTGACACTATATGGACAAAATTGTGGCTGAGAAAATGATCTATGAAAACCCAATAAAAAAAAAAAACCACTAAACAGACACTAAATTACCCTACATTAATTTGCCTTCTATATTGTCAGAGAAAAACCAAAGAAAGATTGAAAAGAAGGAAGAAAAAGGAAGTGTGCTTAAAGTGCAATCATATTTATATGAGCTATCAATAACATTATAAATGAACTAGACCATTATTCTAGCTGATTAATCAACAAAGGAAGATTTCTAATGAAACAAATATGTCCACCCAATAGTTCAATAGATATTCCCTCATGCTGCATCACAGGTAACAGAAATTTGAAACAATAGTTTGTTTCACAATCTTCAGAAAACCAATAAAAGAGGAAAAACGTGTTGAGGATCACTCCCGTAAATAAGTTCGTATGGTTGAATAACTTGGGCGGAGCACGAAGGCTCTGTTCTATAAAGGAATAAAGTTCCGGTCAACTGAGAGTTGACCGGATTGCGATTAACTTTTTCGGTTTAATATTATTTGATTTGGAAGTTTGGTTAACCAGTTTCATTAGAGATTCTTGGAGGGCATCATCTCAGACGGTCAACGGAAGTATTGACTGGTCATAAAGAACCCGGACGGCCTACGATTGGCCGCCCATTGTGATCATCCTGCACAATGCCAACTCATCAGATTTCTTAGAGATTTGAAATCTCTGACGGTTATGCTGAAGGCGGTTTTACTGGCAGGGAATATTCACACTGTTTAGAAAGGATAAATTATGTCCTTTTATGTAATAAAAATTACTCTAGTTGGGTAGTTTTTTTGGGAGTGAGAGAAAACTGTGAAGGGAGTTCTTCAATTTCTTATTCTCCGTTGTTGTCTGCAAAAATATTACACAGATAGTGAAATACGTTTGTGTGGGCAGATGGTCCCGTGATTTTTCCCTTGATTGAAAAGGGTTTTTCACGTAAAATCTTGTATTCATTATTTATCCTTCATTCATTTTCTTTACTGTCTTCATAGGAATCAGAAAAGTAGTCCGCTCTATTTCCCAACATTTTCATTAGCATGTCTTTTTTTAATGGGTTAACCGAATCCCACGAGGACTAAAATGAAAAGGCTAGAATCCATTTACACATGGAGCAGAACCCAGATTCCGAGTACACATCACTCCCTGATCAATTTCATATAAAATAAAGAAAAACACAGTTACTGACTATTATTACTACTTCACGTTCATATGTGTGTATATTATTTAATCTAAAACATCATTTTTTTTTTATCTGGGACTGACCTCGAGATCATTCAAATATGATATAGCTGCTGAAAAAATACATTTAATTAGAATGACAATGGCCGGTGTTTACTGTTGCTATCAGGTTAACTCCAATATTCGCCCCTCTTATTCAGGGTGGTTAATCATGCATCCCCTGTAGTGACGGACCTGAGCTGAGCTCCTGCCGTCCACCCTGTGTCTGAGATAATTATATACGTTATTCCAATGGATCAATCAATCGTGTTTTTCCAAAAATTTCTCAATCAGCACTGTGTTGGCGCAAAATGGAAGACACGGTGACCGATCGGATAGACCGTTCTAACGCCAATAGAGATGAGCGCTCGGACGGACGGGCAGCAGTATAGAAATAGAATAGATAAGAGAACACATACGAGAGATTAACGTGGAAAAAATCATTCCCATCTAAGGAAAAAACCACAAAAAGAATGCACTATAAACAGTTGATTGTTTACAAGAATATTAGTTACACAAGCCCAAATAAAGAAAATAATCACAAGTGTATATCTCTCAATCTCTCTAGAAAAGTGTCTCTTTTTCTCTATTTTTTTAACAAAAACTTGCCCACAACTCTCTCTATGCACGCACAAGTGATGCCCCGCAAGGGATGAGCACAAGTATATATATACACACAAGGAAGCTAGTGGCCGACCGCAGGACCACGCCTCCTAGGCCTGCCACAGCAGGCGCACGCCTGACGTGAAGAGTGGCAAGCCTGCCATTCGTTGGAAGTTGTAGCCGCCTCAAACTTTCAAGCAGGGTGTGTCAACTGCCCACCTGCAGACGTAGCTGTAGCAGACCTACGGAGAGAGTGAGTCAACGCCTAGGCATTCATAGTCATCGTCCATGTTTTCAGCTACCTCTCGGACTTGACTCCTCAAATTGGTCATCGTCCATTTTGACAAACTTCTCGGATCTCTTCAGAAGTCCGCGTCCATTTTATTTTGCATGTCCGCTGACAAAATACCACGAAGGGAGTGACCCCAACAAACTTTCTCTCACGACCGAGTGGGAGCGAAGTTAGTTAGACCGGCAATCTCAACTTTACAAGATGGTTTTGTTGCTATCTTGACATTGAAAAAATGCATTGCATTCCCAGCTTCTAGCCATTAATTCTTTG
>JAOVVI020010473.1:0-13065 GCA_028571085.2 Nepenthes alata
ATGATTCATGCACCTTTATAGTTAGACATTTTTGTTATGTATTCAGAAGTGAACACTTTGAAATGAATACGAACGTTCCCACGAAATGTTAGAGTAACTTTCGTTATGCTTCTTATGGTTTAAAGCATATGGGTCCTAGATAGCATCTGTGGTCCTGTGTTATGAATGACGGAATCAAAAAAAAAATCTGTTCCGTCACAGAGAAGGTGATGTTTCTGGGGCATATAATTTCTGATGGTATTTTATGGATCCAAAGAAGGTGGAGGCTATTACAAACTGGAGTAGGCCAACTTCTATGACTGAGATTAGGAGTTTTCTGGGCATGGCAAGTTATTACAGACATTTTATAGAGAATTTCTCACAAATTACTGTCTCTAACTTAACTGTTGAAGAAGGAAGTTAAATTTGAGTGGACTGAGGAATGTGATCAGAGTTTTCAGGAGTTAAAGGATCATTTGACTACTGCTCCGGTATTGGTTATTCCAGAGGGTTCAGGTAATTTTGAGGTATATTGTGATACCTCCAATGGGGGTTTAGGATGTGTACTGATGCAGCATGGTAGAGTTGTATCTTATGGGTTTAGACAACTGAAAGTACATGAGAAGAATTACTCGACCCACGATCTGGAGTTAGTTGCTGTGATGTTTGTCTTGAAAATTTGGAGACATTATTTGTATGGCGAAAAGTCCCTTGTGTATTCTGATCATAAAAGTTTGAAGTACCTGTTTTCATAAAAGGAACTTAATATGAGGCAAAGGAGATAGTTTGATTTCTTGAAGGACTATGACTGTGAAATACAGTATAAGTCAGGAAAGACGAATATAATTACGGATGCATTTAGCCATCGATCGGGTTATGCGGCCATGTTGCAAGTTAAACAGATGAATATGTTGAATTATCTGAAACAGTGTGATATTCAACGTTATGCTAAGGGTGATAGGATCCTCCTGTCTTATCTCCAGATCCAACCAGAAGTAATTAGCGAAGTTAAGGAGAAGCAAGTAAATGATCCGTTACGTGTGGATATTGTAAGTGATCTGAATAAGAAATCTCGGGCTGATTTTAATGTCCGGACTGACGAGGTATTGAGGTTCAGAGACCGAATATGTGTACCAAATAATAGAGAACTTAAAGAGAAGATTTTGAAGGAGGCTCACCGGTCCCGGTATACAATTCACCCTGGGACGAATAAAATGTATTAAGATTTGAAGAAAATTTTTTGGTGGAGAAATATGAATAGAAATATTATAGCTTATGTGGAGAAATGTCTTATATGTCAGTAACTGAAAGCTGAGAGGAGGAAGCCTTCTAGATTGTTGCAACCAATGCCTATCCCGAACCGAAAATGGAAAGATATTATTATGGATTTTGTATATGGTTTGCCGAGGACTCCTAGGAATCATAATGTCATTTGGGTTATAGTTGATCGGCTGACAAAATTAGCCCACTTCTTGGCGATCAGGACGATATATTCCCGTGATAGACTGGCACAGTTATATGTGAATGAAATTGTGAAGCTTCATTGAGTTCCTATTTCTATCGTGTCTGACAGGGATGCCCGTTTTATCTCAATGTTTTGGGGGAGTTTGTATAAGAAGTTGGAGATAGAACTGAAGTTCAGTACTGCGTATCACTCCCATACTGATGGCCAATCGGAGCGCATCATTCAGATCCTTGAGGATATGTTGAGGGCCTCGGTATTGAAAATGAAAGGGACTTGGAACAGTTATCGGGCACTGGCTGAGTTTGCATATAATAACAGTTATTAGGTTAGTATCAGCATGACACCTTTGAGGCAATGTATGGGAGAAAATACAGATCGTCGATTCATTGAGAGAAGACCGAAAATAAAAGGATTTTAGGGCCTGAAATTGTGAAAGAAATTACAGAGAAAATCAAACTGGTTTATGAAAATCTGAGAATTGCTCGAAATAGACAGAAAAATTATGCAGACCAGAGGAGGAAGGAATTGAGCTTTGAGGTAGGAGATTTTATTTTTCTGAAAGTTTCACCATCCAAAGGAACGTACAGGTTCGGGGTAAAAGAAAAATTGAAGCCGATCCAGTTTTGTTGTAAGTTTTGCCTTAGCCTTTTCAGATCTAGTCAATTTACTATTTAGAGATTTATTAGTTTTCTTTATTTTTAGGCATTGCTTAAACAGTTTATCATAAACATCTTGAAAACCATCAAATTCATTCTCCTCATGAGAAGAATCAGATTGTTCAGGATGCGCACTAGTGACTTTATCACTACTAATAATAGAAGTCTTGAGGGCCATGTAGTTTACTTCTTCATCTTAAGATAATTTTTCATCATCTTTTTCATCCTCTTCGTCATAAAAAAGAGATACATTTAAGACTTTCTTTCTGACGTTTAAATTAGAACACTCAATTTGAATATGATCGAATCTGTGGCATTCGTGGCACTGAATTCATTGAGGTTTCTGATTTTTTTAAGTCTTTATTCTCTTTTTTATCTTTCTCAACAAAGTTATGTGACACATCTATTCCTTTGAATGTTCGTTTATTATTTTTATTTCTAAAAAATTATTTAAAATTTTTAACAAATAGGGCAAACAACTCATCACTGTATGATTTTTCATCGGAGTTACGATCTCTCTCTTCCTTTATAATTTTTAAGGCAATTGATTTCTTCCGTTTGGATTGTAGAAAAGTGTGTTCATACGTTTGTAGAAAACCAACCAGCTCTTCTATTTTTGAGTTATTGAGGTCTTTACTTTTCTCGATGGCAGTGACCTTCGGTCTAAAATGTTTAGGAAGAGATCGCAAAACTTTTCGGACAATTCTATTCTTATGAATATGTTCTCCTAAATTGAACGTAGAATTAACAATTTCATTTAATTTAGCATAGAATTCGTTAAAGGTCTCGTCATCTTTCATGCGGATTTTCTTAAACCTAACAATAAGCATTTGCAATTTTAAATTTTTAAGTAGTTTAGTTCCTTCTCGGGTAATCTCAAGGATGTCCCATGTCTCTTTCGAAATCTCACACATGGAGATATGTTTAAATTCTTCGGGGAACACAGCTATAAAAATGACATGCAACCCCTTACTATTTCAATTGTATGCATTAAGTTTTTCTTTTGACCATAAAGGTAGAACTTTCAGTTTATCACCCGTGGTGCTTCTATGTGGAGTCCACCCAATTTGGGTGCTCTCCCATACATACTCATCCATCGATTTGATAAAAGTTTTCATATGAATTTTTTAATACGTGTAATTGCTCCCATCAAAATAGAAAGAAACGGACATCGATTGACTGGTATGTATCTAGATTGGTTTTACGGATCGGGGTGAGTCACTAATACCAAATGAAAAGAAATATTCGTTCCAATTCACGAAAGTTTCGACTCCTTTTCAAAAATTACGGAAGTGAAGAGGTACAAATATACGATACACGTAAAGTACAATTTTGCGCAGATGAATTAACCAGCATGTAACATACAATTAAAACATGATGGCAGTAAAAAAATGTGATTTTTGTCAACGAATAAAAACTTCGATAACCATAACTATTGAGTAAAACCCTCCGAACTCCATGGCCAGGAAAGATATGTACAAAAAAAATCAACTTACAAACCGAATAGTATAGACGCGTTATCCTAACCGACTTACTCCCATATTATAATTCCTACCAATGAACTATTTGGACTTATCCACGATAACAGAACCAGACACCTTCCGAAATTCTTGTCAATCTTCCTTCTTGTACCATCAAAACACCGTACACCACTGGAGCTCAATTTTCACGCCACTCAAGTCACCCATGAGGGTTTTCAAACCAAGAAATGGAGTGTTTAAAACAATTGGGGAGGAAGATAAAACTAAGAAGTTCAGCACATCAAGTTAATGAAGTTTTCTCTAGTGGGTACAATTTTAAGTCTCAAAATATGAGAGAGAGTCAAGTGTGGCCGTCATAGAAATGGGCAAAAAAAAATTCATGAGAGAAAAAAAAAAAGGCAGTTACATATAGAGGAGCCCAAAAACTAGGTTGAAAGATATAGCCGTTAGAGACTACGTGCCACGCTGCTCGAGCGTAGCTTGAGCGAGTTTCGGGTGCTAAGTCCACTGGATGCAGCGCTCGAGCGCAGCTCGAGCGTGCCTCCAAGTTTGAGTTTCTCTAGATTCAGCGTTCGAGCGCAGATCGAGCATATCTTCAAGTTCGGGCTTATTTGGATTTTGCGCTCGAACACAGATCAAGCTCGGGTCAAGCTCAGGCTTCTCTAGAATCGGCGCTCGAGCTCTGGTCGAGTGTTCCTGAAGTTCGTGCTTCTTTGGAATTGGCGCTTGAGCGTGTGTCGAGCATGCCTAAAGCTCCAGCCTCTCTGGAATCAAGGGTCGAGCGTGAGTCGAACGTGCCCCTAACTCAGGCATCTTTGAAAGCAGGGCTTGAATACAGGTTAAGCGTGCCCCTAACTCTAGCATCTCTGAAGAAGGGCTTGAGTGTGGGAAGCAAAATGTGGATACCGAAATATGCCAATCTTCAAGCATGGATGTGCCAACCGATAGCCTTCAAACATGAAGTAATGCAAATCTTCTGACACAGGAAAATACATCTACTAACAAACACCAACGATCACAAAATATGCCAATAGACGCCTAATAGAATGGACAGCATGATGCGTGCTTATCGGCGATAACTGGCAAATCGGTGTCGACGATGATGAGATTGAGGGGAGAGGGGAGTTCAGGCAGAGGGAAATTGAGGAAAAGGGGAAAAGGGAAATCAAGACGGAGAAGTACAGAGACGAGAGAGACGCAGAGCAGAAAATATTCCTTTTCTTTCATTATATGCATATTAGCCTATATATATGTGTCCAGGAAACGGTTTATGAAAAAATGGGGAACAGGACACGGGAAGCAGCTTAAGGAAATAAAAGAAAATGAGATCGGTCACATCCGGTGTAATTACTGTGTCGAAGATTGTTGTCAAACTTTAGAGGGTGTATGGACGAGTACGTAACATTGCCGATCCCATCAAAGCAGCCTTGTCCTCAAGGTTGAACGGAAACAAAATTTGACAAGATTTCGTAATTGACTCCCATGTGACCTTTGCTAAGAACTGATACGACCATTTCACAATGACTTGAGGAATAATCCAGCCATTGTATAATGTCTCTCGAACCTTGAGTGGCTGATGAGGATGCAGAAACGGCAGAGACCCCCGACTTTGGGTGGCAGAATAGCAGATGGAGCCGGGTGCGCCAACTCTTTCCATTGAAATCTGTGCGGAAACCGTGGTACACATGCCTGCTTGCTCGGGCTGAGCACGGCCAATTCCCTCAATTGCCATTTCAACAGTTTGCGGGTTCAGTACAAAGTGCTTGGAACTGAAATCTGTTACCATGCCCAAATCCAATATGTTCCAATGGGAACAGCTTTCAATTTCCATGGCCTGGGAGATGGACAGCTTTGGTAGCATAAGGTTGTGGGAAAAAATTGAGAGACCCATTGCCAGACTTAGAGCCATTATGAGGCACAATATAGAATCAGCCGGTGCGTGTGGGAGGAAGGCAAGAAGTCCACTAATGTTTTCCAAAAATAAAAAGATTAATGGGTAGGTAATTGTAACCCAGGCAGAAGTTCCCCATGCTTTAGAAGCATCTGTCTGGCAATGTTGCATTGTACATAAATGTTTTTGGCACGCATCAATGAAGGTGATTGAAGTAGGTACATTAGTGCGGTGGCTTTCGTAGTTGTGAGCTCCACCAATTGTCACAATGTAGGCGTGTGCCCCTATGGTTGTCACGCCTAGGGAAATTGTAGATATCTGAAATATCCAATGGCCAGAGATGGATACGGCGTGGAGATACACAAAAAATTTGAGAACCAGCAGTATTTGGGATATGAATATTCCCACATAGCTATCGGCTCGATGGAATCCTAGGCTGAAAAATGCCAAACCTATGGCAGAATTTGTTCAGGCTACCATGACTGGATTTATGCATTTGGACGGTAGAGGCATGAGTCGGCTGATCCCAAAAATTAAACAGAGGCGACAGAGGGGACGACAGAGAAGACACCAGAAGGAATGAATATCTCTTTGTTTTAATTATATTTCCATTAAGCACCATGGTCGAGTCACCAGTCCAGATATCACTCTATAACCAGCCAAACAAATTTCTGACTCCTGCTGGAGAATGGATAGAAACAAACCTGACAATGTGAGCTTTGAACTCCAGGATGCCACTTCATAGATTAAACGACGGAGATTTTCTTTAGCATCCCCATTTATAATTGTGTTTTGAGATCGATTCTTCCGTGCTATGTTCCCAAGAGCCTGCAATGCATTCATTTGCTTACCAAGTCTTTGCTCACCACTGCCTTGCCTACCAACAGCGGCACCGATCACAAATCTTGCTGCATCTGGTGTACTTGAAGGTAGTAGTGTAACTCCTTGCATAGGTGAACCTACTTGACTAAGTGCCTCTAGTGAAAACTCACATTCATCTGCATCTCCAGTTTCAGAAGGAACAAACCTGCCTTCTATAGTTGAAATAACAGTTCTTACACTAGTTTTGTCAATAAACATGAATGTGTTTTCCTTGGACAGCACCCTACCACAAATTATCATTGCTCTTGACCTTAAGATTGGCTCCATTGAGGTGTTGCTTACTAAAGTGCTAATCAGTTGAAGAAGAGTGGTCTTTGACAAGGATTCCACGGCCTGTTTGCCTTCAGTCTTCTCGTACTAGAGCTCCAAAACACTCCTGGTCACCAAGGTATCATTTGCACCATCTGACTCTAATAGAGCAAGCAACTTTGAGTTGTAGATCACTAATGCCACTGAAGGTAAAACTGGGAACAGCTTTACAATCAAGGCTAAAACTCGAACACGTCCCAGTGATGAACCTTGTGCCATCAGATTCCTAAGGTCACTAGCATCAATGCTATCAGCTGGAAAGAGAGTGGCGATGCCTTCAGGTGAGCTTGCCAACTTCTCAATTGAATTCTTAATTGCGCCCCTTGAAGTAGCCGCCACCTGCTCATTACCATTAACAAGGCAATCCAACAACAACGGGTAGGCATCACACGTAATTGTTAAGTGGGCTGGTGAAACAGATTTGTCATCAAGGTTCTCAAAAAGGGAAAAAATCGCCTTACAAGATAGTGCTCTCACTGTCTCAAAATATGTTCGTAAACCACCATATTTTGATTTGAATATTTTTTCTAGGCACGCAACTAGAGTATTCTTCAGTCCAGGCACATTTGCTTTGGTATGTAAAGCACATTTACTGCCCTTGCCACACAAAAATGCCAGTTCCCAAGAGTACATCATATTTTTCACAGGGTGACTGTTGCTCCTCAAATCATTTATCGATCCCGCAAGCCTAATTTCTTGCCCGTTGAGACAAAGCCTTCGACAACTAATTTGGGCCTTTACTGATGAAGAATTTCTGGAAATGCACCAACTCATTTTGTCCCTCAGTGGAGTAATTGTTTTTTTGTCTGAGAGTCGAATGGTGATGAAGTGGAGTGCAGATGGGGCCGAAATATAGGCCAGTGATGCCATTGTCTGGACAAAGCCGTCCACATCGATTATCAAGCATGAGACCCGGAATGGCAGGCTTGGAAGAGAGAGTTTGTTCAGCGACACTAAGGTGGAGTTAGTGGATGGCTGAGTACGTGGGTAGGGGATGGCTGATTTTTTCATACCGGTAATGTTCGGGAACGGTAGAGGCTCCAGGGAGTGTAAATTCTGGAAGTGCGGCAGGCAGTGGACATCTGAGCCTTCAGCATCACAGGTGCAAAAAGTGCCAAGAGTGTAAGGTAAAGTTACGGAAGTGGAAGCCAAAATCGGTGATGGAGTTGAAGACGACGAGGAGTTTGGAGTTGGAAATGGTAGTCGGTCGATGAAGTTGGGGCAGGATGGTCTAATTTGTTTTGAGATTCAAGCAGGAACGGCTATTTGAGGACCGGATGGTGGTACGGAACCAGTGGTGGAAGGTTTACTCACGGTAGAGGCCGTGAGTGGTTGGTTCTCGTCTTGGGACAAAGGGTGATCAATTTCAGTGAGGGATTTTGGAAATATGGAAAGGAACGTACCTGATGTGTGTTGTCGTTCGGTCACCTCCAACTCCTGGAACGCCTCCGACTTTTCCGATAATCTAAGGTTGGAACAGAAATATGAAATTTTTATGGAAGGCAGGCTAAGGTGAGAGGATGAAGCTGTAATCGAAGGGGAGGGTGAACGCAATGGGGAAATTTCCAACGGCATGGGTTGTTGTGCGCTTCTTTGTTGTTCGATTCGGGCCAGAGATTGGCTGAGTTCCACCAGGGATGATTGGATTTGTGCTGTAGTGGAGACCATGGTGGACGTGTTGACGCCTAGCCTGTCGGTAGCCCGCCGGAGGTCCGTCATTGCGTTGGCAAGCTCAGCTAGGGATGCGTCGAGTGTGTTGGGCAGTTGTTCTTCAGTCAGCGCCATCGCCTCTACCTCGCTCTCAATGAAAGCACCTATGATGCGTGCTTACCGGCGATAACTGGCAAATCGGTGTCGCCAATGATGAGGTTGAGGGGAGAGGAGGAGTTCAGGTAGAGGGAAGTTGAGAAAAAGGGGAAAAGGGAAATCGAGAGGGAGAAGTACAGAGAAGAGAGAGACGTAGAGAGAGAGTTAGAGCAGAAAATATTCCTTCCTTTCATTAAATGCATATTAGCCTATATATATGTGTCCAGGAAACGGTTAATAAAAAGATGGGGAACGGGACACGGAAAGCAGCTTAAGGAAATAAAAGAAAATGAGACTCGTTACATCCGGTGTAATTACTGTGCCGAAGATTGTCGTCCAACTTTGGAGGGTGTATGGACGAGTACGTAACACAACTTCAAGAATGCAACGTCAGTGCAACATTCGAGGTCTTATTCAAATGGCAAAGGTCCAGGGACTTTCGTTTAGTTTCCGCTCGATGTCACTCAAACCAAGTGGTTATAAAAATGTCTTGTGTGATATTTGGTCGAACAAAACAGTAATTTTATGGTTTCATGTGATGTTTGTGTGACTCAGAGTTCTAATTTCGCATGGCTGTTAATTTGCTTTTACCTCTAGAGGATCAGCAAACTTTCTACCAACATGGCAGTAAAATGGAGGCTCTTATTTGATAAAGGCCTATATTATTAGTGGCCTTACGCCTTATTTCCCTTCATTTGTTCTGGAAATATGAGGAGAGAGAGATAGAGAGAGAGGCGGAGGAGGAAGCAGAAAGTGTTGCTTGGAGACGAAAGCCAAAATTTATCTTTTACAAGTTAATGACGGCAAGAGATAATCTTGCCCTTTACTTTGTTTACAATTCATGAATTATCTTCCTGACCTTTTGCTGAATTTTCTGGATATCTTGGTTAAGCCCCCATGCATGTAAACGTTGTGTTTGAATTTGTGATAATATTTACATATTTACTTTTTGTTAGAAGTTGATTCGATGAGATAGTCCAAACTAAAAAGCCCAATATACTAGATTTGGCCCAAATATGCTGGCTCAATCTGTTGAAAATAATCATCTTATCAATTATCTTGATATGACACAATGGCAGACAGAAACTATATTATGCCAATGAAAACTATGGTCAAGGCCTGAAAGTTATTGCTTGAAATCAGTTGGCCCTAAAAAACACTAAAAATACAGTTGAAGTAAAGGCTAGATCTGACGATGAAAGGAGACACCACTAGAGATTACGGCTAGGGCACCTCCAGGCTTGGGTGTCAGCCTATAGTGTCAAATGGGCACGTCAAGCACTGAATTTTCAACACCTAGAAATCGATGTGATATCATATACTGCAGATATACTTTTATCAAAGCATGCCATGAATGCAAATGTGTTGGGGTTAGAAGGCGTCTAACTACCCCACAAATAAATACAGTAAAGGAATGAGGAAGAAGAGAATGAACACCCAACTTTTTACGTGGAAAGCCCTTATTAAATTAGGAAAAAATTACGGGACAATCTGTCCACAGAACCAATTCCACTATGTGAGGTTGAGAACAATTTTTACTGTTACACAAATGCAAGAGAAAAGAGAAACGAAGAACAGAGTACAAGCAATGCACTATGTGTTGCTCACAATTCTCTCCTACCTTCACCGTTTTCACTCTCTCTTTTATTTTTCACACTTAGCCTTACACGCTTGTCTCTCTAAAAAGCAAGTCCGTCTACTTACTTTTAATATTGAGGCTCATATACAACAAATCTGAGGAATATTCCATATCCACCGATAATATCTGTCCTTGCCAATAATATGAATATGCGCTGTACAAAAACGGCTCATGCATAACTGTATGAGATCACGTATCCTAAAAATATCTTCTAAGCTGGCACCATTTTGGATTTCCAAGTGGACGGCCCACATTCCACCGTCCGCGTTCTCCACAAGGTCGGTCAACGCCTGTTGATCGTCCTCTCCACATGACTGCTCAATGCCCCTATTAACCGGTCGGTATTGTCCGTCTGGGATCCCTCAGCAATACAGGGTAGCTCATACCATCAACTGGTTAACAAATTGACCGGTATTGTTGCCCGTTTAAAAAGTTTTGGTCAACTATGTTGACCGAAATTTTATTTGCATATTCTGTGTATAGTAGCACATAAAGTCCACGTACTCGATCCAAGTCCTTCGATCACAATGACTTTTACACGGGAGTGAACCCCAACAAACTTTCCCTCACGACCGTGAGGAAGTAATATCTGTCAACCCAGCAAAATTGCAGCAAATTTTATTTTTATCCTTTGGTAAAATCTTGGTCATCATATCATCCCCATTTTCTTTAGTACTGACCTTCTCTAATGAAAGCATACCGGCTTCAAGCACATCCTCACCCAATGGTATCAAACATCAATGTGCTTCGATCTAGAGTGGAATAAAGAGTTCTTACAGAGATGTATGACACTCTTACTGTCACAGAATAATACCTTATACTTTTCCTGTTTAAGGCCTAAATCTTGGATAAACTTCCTCATCAACATCTCCTTACAAGCTCCTGTCAAAGTGATATAATCGGCTTCAGTAGTTGACAATGCTACGCACTTTTGTAACTTAGATTGTCAAGAAACTGCACCTCCTGTAAATTTTATCAAATACCCTGAGGTAGACTTACGGGAGTCAATGTCTCCGGCCATATCAGCGTCCGAGTAGCCCACTAATTGAGGCTTATCACTTCCAAGATATAGGCACCTTTTGGAAGTTCCTTGGATATATCTCATGATCCACTTGACTGCGGACCAGTACTCCTTACTTGGGTTTGACATAACTCGACTAACTGTGCCAACAGCATGTGCTATGTCGGGTTTTGTGCACACCAGGGCATATATCAGGCTTCCCATGGCTGAGAAATAGGGAACGCCACTCATGTATGTCTTCTTTTCATCCGAGGATGGATACTGGCGAGTGTTCAGTCTGTGGTGGTTTGCTAATGGTGTATTCACAGGTTTTGACTTGTCCATATTGAATCATTGGAGTATTTTCTCAATATAACTTTCTTGAGACAGCCACAATTTCCTTACCTTTTGATCGTGGATAATTCTAACACCAAGAATTTGCCTCGCCGATCTAAGGTCCATCATAACAAACGACCGCCTAAGTTGCTCTTTCAGCTCTTTTATCTGAGAACTGTTGCGTCCTACAATCAGCATGTCATCCACTTACAGGAGAAGGATAACAAAATCATCATCGGAAACCTCTGTACAAATACACAGTGATCACAAGTAATCCTCCGGTATCTTTTGACTAGTCATAACCGACTCAAATTTCTTGCACCACTGTCTAGGAGCTTGCTTCAAACCTTACAAACTCTTTCTTAGACGACAGACAAGTTGCTCCTTCACATTAATCTTGAACCCTTCCGGCTGTTCCATAAAAATTTTCTCATCAAGTTCACTATGGAGAAAAGCTGTCCAGATATCCATTTGCTCCACCTCAAAGTTCTAAGCAGCAGCTAAACCCAGCACAACCCCATATGGAGGATATATTCACAATTGGAGCAAAAATTTCATTAAAGTCGACTCCATTTCTTTGATTGAAGTCTTTCACCACTAGCCGTGCCTTGTACATTAACTTTATGGTGTTTTCATCCGTTTTCTACTGGAAGACCGATTTGTTCTTTAGACCCCTTTTTCCTTTGGGGAGCTTGGCTAAATTAAAGGTGTGATTCTCATGAAGAAAACTCATTTCATCATTTATGGCCTCCAGCCATTTCTCCTTACTCTCGTCCTCTATAGCCTCTACAAAATTTTCAGGCTCTCCAGCATCAGTGAACATAACGTATTCACTAGGTGACAGACGGACGGACGATCGTCTATTTCATGAGGGTCATCTAACTGGCGCATCCTCGGCTGGTTGAGGGATGACTTCATCCTGATCTTCATCAGGTGCCATAATTTCCTCGCCATTATATTCAACCGCCTCAGGACCATTGTCCTCGTCTTATAGGGATACCGGACGGACAACTTTGACACTTATATTGTCTGTTCGGTTTACATCACACTTGGCCTTCCTGCCAATATCCTCGACCGTTTCATCTTCAACAAAGGTTACGTCCTTTGACTGGATAAGTCTTCTTCCAGTTGGATTATAAAATATGTAACCCAACTCATCTTCCCCATAGCCCAGAAAGATGCACTACATCGTCTTTCGCTCCAATTTTGTCCTTTTATCTCTTTTTTTTGGTAAGTAAAATTAAGAAAGATTGTGATGTGAGATAAGCCAGAGGGAGAGCCCATCCTAAAAGATCGGTCTTAAACTTTATCATTTTATCTCTTGGGATATGAACGAATGTTTTACATCCAAACACCCGTAGATGATCATAAGATTGCTCCTTATTTGATTATATCTTCTCCGGTACTTCACCCTTCAAGGGTTTACTAGGCGGCCTATTTATGATGTCGGCCGTCTTCAATGTTTCAGCCCAGAAGTGTGCAGGAAGTTTAACTTTAGAAAGCATACACCGTACTCTTTCTAGAAGTGTGCGGTTCATCCGCTAAACCACACAGTTCAACTGTGGCGTCTTTAGAGGTGTTTTCTGATGGCTAATACTATGTGACTGGTAATAGGTATCAA
>JAOVVI020010474.1:814-13065 GCA_028571085.2 Nepenthes alata
CATGGGGCAGTTTTTGATGTGATATGTAATTTTTGAGAGGGTAAGGGTTTCCTGGGGAAATTTATGTTATGGGTTGGATAGGAACAACTTGAGATGCTTGGTGACAATGAAAATCTTTTAAGTATTGAGGAGCTTTCTTAGTTCTAGTAGTTCTGCGAACGGGAGTGTTATCTCCTGTTGGGAATTGGATATTTGTAGAAGGGTTACTAGGTTGCAGATTGTCGCTCAAGGGTTATTGATTATGGTCCGGTTGATCATGAATAGGGGGTGAATTGGATTCTTCTTTATCATTCCAATTGGTAGTGATTGGCGGATCTTTATCTAGAACAGAATTGGTGTTTGGATTCAGGTCTAAGCTATGGATAGAAGGTAATTATTGAGTGACAGAAGGGTCGACACTAGTCACTACGGGAGGCACTGCATTAGATTGATCATTGGGAATAGTTTCGCCACAGTTTCCTTTGTACGGGAACACGTTCTCATGAAAAATGACATCCCTTGAATAAAAGGTTGTATGGTTATGTAAATCAAACAATTTGAATCCTTTGACTCTGAAAGGATATCCCAAAAATAGACAAGTTTTACTTTTAGGGTTAAATTTCTTTCGCCCATGAGAAAGGGTGGATGCAAATCACAAACAACCAAATACGTGAAAGTTGTCATAATTTGGTTTAACTCCAAACAAAATTTTATATGGAGTCTTGTTTTCAAGTAATGGAGTGGGAATTCTGTTGATAATGTGTGCAGCAGTAAGTATACAATCACTCCAGAATTTCAAGGGAAGTCCCGATTGAAATCTAATAGCTTTAGCAACATTCAATAAATGTTGGTGTTTGCGTTCAATAATACCATTTTACTGTTGTGTTTTTACACAACTGCGTTGGTGGATAACACCTCTTTTACTGTAAAAGTTTCCCAGATAAAATTCAGTTCCATTATCACTACGAATCACTTTGATTTTGACATTAAATTGTGCGGCAACCAGACTGTAGAAGGCTTCCAAGCATAATTTTGTATCTGAATTTTGTTTTAGAAGGTAAATCCAGGTACTCCTGGAGAAATCATCAACGATAGTCAAGAAATATTTATATCCATCATAAGATACCTCGAGACATGATCCCCATAAGTCACGATGCACCATGTCAAATAAGGTGTGTGACTTATGAGTGTTGGGAGAAAAAGGAAGGTGACGCTGCTTGGCCATGTGGCAAATAAAGCAGGAATTATCATTAATAGAATGCACTACTCCTTTTATAAGAGGATCGTTTATTAATTTCATCCTAAAATATGAAATATGACCTAATCAAGAATGTCGCAGATCAATAGGCAATGAAATAAAATTGACAGAAGGCTCCTTGTAGAATTTCGAGAGAAGGCTCTGTAAAGAATTGGGATAAACTTTCTTATTCATCAGATAATATAAACTATTTTTCTCTTCACCCATCCCAATTGTTCTCCGGGAGGAAAGATCCTGAATTAGGCAAATGTCACCAAAGAAAAATAAACAATAACCGAGATCATTAGCAAATTATTTCACAGATATCGAATTGAAAGTAAAAGAGGGAACACATAAAATATTCCGCAACATAATTTGATCGGTCAATTTCACTGTCCCAATGGAGGAGGCAGGGGCCTTGCTCCCATCAGAGAGTTTGACAGAACAGGAGATTGGAGTCTCCTTATTAAGGTATAAAGACGGATCACATATCATGTGATCAGTAGCTCCTCTGTCAAGGATCCAGATGTCCCTGTTATTACAGGAGGAAGGGACAGAGCAGAGATTATTACCAGCCATATTTGCTGCCTTCGGTTGATCACTGATGGGATCAAAAGGTTGGGAATTCTTTCGGGTCGTTTGAGAAGGTATTACTGGATCCTTTGGGTGAATCAGATTCATGAGTTGCTGGAACTGCACTCTAGTTAATTCAACTTTGTCATCTTCATGAGTCTCTTGGTCAGAGATGGTGGTGTGACTCAATTTGTTGGTCGAGAGTGCTGTGGCTCCACACTTACCACTCGGTTTACGACTGGGAGGAAAGCCATGGAGCTGATAACATTTATCAATAACGTGTCCAGGTTTGTTACAGTGAGCACAGATGGGAATCTCAGTATTTCCAATTTTAAAGCATTGTTGCAAAGAGTGTCCTGGAACACGACAATGAACGCAAAAAGGTATATCCTTTTTAAACATCTGATTAGTTTTCACAGGGTTATTAACAGCCCGTTTCGTTAGCAAAGCTACGATTTCTGAGGGATGAACAGCAGACAACATTTGGTGTTGTCGTTCTTGCTGTTGGATTATAGAAAAGACTTTGTTGACAGAGGGGAGAGGGTCCATCAATATAATTTGGTCTCTCACATTAGCATACGAATCATTGAGACCCATTAGAAATTGCATGACACAATCCCTTTGATATCGCTCGTTGAGCACTTTGATTTTGCCACAGTTACAATCTGGGGGAGGGTCATAGATGAGAAGCTCGTCCCAGATTGTTTTCAACTTACCATAATACAAACTTACCGAATCGTGCTCTTGTAAGAGACACGCCAAGGATTTCTTGAGTTGAAAAATTTGTGGCCCATTATGTTGGGTGAATCAGTCACGTAATTCCTTCCAGATTTCAGAAACGTCATCAACGAATATAACACTGGATTTGATGGAAGGACTGATGGAGTTCTGGATCCAGGACACCACCGTGTCATTGCAGCGTCCCCAAGCTTCAAAAAGGGGATCGGTGGAATCGATGGGTTTGGGAACACTACCGTCAATAAATGGGAGTTTATTTTTAGCCCTCAATGCTCGACGCATGTTTCTGGACCAGGTCGAATAGTTGTCGACGGTGAGCAAATCGGCAACTAAGACGACGGCTGGACTATCGTCGGCTTCCAAACTGAACGGGTTGCATGGGTCTGAAAGGTTTTGAAATTGTAGCAACTTTTGGGTAAAATCGGGATTTGGGTTGTCGTCGCTGGATGCGTTGTGGCTAGATGCGTTATCGAAAGCATTGGTGTTGTGAGGGTGCGTCATGGGTTCTCTAATACCATGTAAGAATTGGAAGAAGTTTTGGAGAAGACGAAAACGAAGAGAAAGGACAACGCCGTTCTTGGAAAATGGCAAGGCTCTACTCCAACAAACAAATGCCGCGGGCTCTTTTATTACGCGTTCTCACACCTCAATACATGAATCCCAAATATATAATACAGCGTATATGGCCCAAAGACGGGAAGGGCAAAAATAAAGGAAAGAAAAAAATACAACAAAAGGCAAAAAAATAATACAGCTAATGAACATCTTAAAAATATAATATTAACCAAATACGAAGATATTAACAAAAATAAAAATATTACGTATTTCTTAATAATTATTAAAAATATTTTTATTAATTGACTGGTATTGTAAATAATAAGAACATGACATTATGGATATAGTATTTAAATTTTTTTTTTCATCCTTCATTATTTTAACAGATATTACTTTCATTTGTTTTAATGCCATTTATGTTGAAATGACTTGTACAATGTTATAATAATTCTAGCAAAATTTTGACAGGATTGAAGCAAATATCTTCTTATTCATTGAAATTATAAAACGCTTGCTGTATTTTTCTGAAATGCAGTGGGTAAAAACAGTAATATTAGGAAATCTAAAGTGAAGAAAATTTTTTGAATATTATTCGAACATAAAGTTTTTAAAAAAATAAGATGGATAAAAAATAAAATAAAATAATAAAAATGATAAATTTTTTTAAATATAAATATTTTAAATAATATTCTTATCAAATATTTTTTCATATAATTTTCTATATAAGCCAAACATAAAAAAATTGTTTCTTTCAAATTTTTTTTTTTTCATTTGTTTTGAGCTTTTTCAGATTAAACAGCTCGTAGCATTCGATCTTGAAGACTGCGAAGCGGTTGTGGCAACCTGAACCCAAACGACCGGCTCTAGCTTAAATTGTACATACGAAATCTCAAAATTATAACCCATTATCATATTAAATACCCATTAAATTTCTCTATTCTTTTAATTTAGAAATAATCATATGATATTTCAAGCTTATTGAAAGAATAATATAGAATAATTCTTTCTTTAAAAACTACATATGGCAATCATATCTTGAAATATATTCTTTAAAAAAGATTTGATGTTGTTATATAATTATATATTATGCTAATGTCTGAATGTCACTATGGATTTTGGAATTTTGTATTTCATAATCAAAATCATTGTCAGTTAATCACTTTGACAAAGACCCCGGATTAAACATAAAAAACAATGACAAATTATTGTCAGTAATCGAAATTGAAATATTATGCAAAACCTTATTAGCAAATATTAGAGAATTCATATAAAAATAAATATCAATAATATGGTCCAATTTACTTTAATGGAACCTCCCACGTAAAAAGTCTACTCAATCATAAATTTCATGACCACAACTTCGTGTTGGGGTCACTCCCAAGTGGCACTTTGTCCGCAGACTTCATTAGAGAAATGGACGAGGACTGTGATGATTAATCCGAGAAGCCTGTTAAAGCGGTCAAGGACTCACTAGTGGCATCATATTCGAGTGGTTGCTAAGGACATGGATGAGGCCCTGAGAGCATAGGCGTTGACTCTATCTTCGTAAGCCTGCTACAGCCGCGTTTTGTAGCTGGGTTGGTCATCTACTCTGATTAGAAGTTGAGGCGGCTGCAACTTTCCAAGTACCAGACCTGCCATTCTGGCCAGGCATGCGCCTGTCATGGCAGGCCTAGGCGGCGTGGTCCTGCCACCCTAGCGCTAGTAGGGTGGCCGGGTGTCCACTAGGCCTTTTGAGTATATAAAGGCTTGGGTTCTTTCTTGGTGGATAGAAGGACATATACTTACAACTGTGAGTCTTGAGTAAGCCTTGAGAGAGCTATGGGCAAGCTTTGTTGTAAAGATAGAGTGAGTAATACTTTTAGAAAGAGAGTGTACACTTGAGATTATTTTCTTTCGTTTCAACTTGTGTAGCTAACACTTGTAAATAATCATTTTATAGTGTATTCTTTCATGATTTTTTTCTAATTGAAAGAAGAGTTTTTCACGTTAAAATTTCGTGTGTTCTCTCCCGTTTTCTATCGTTACTTTTTGTGTCCATCCGGGAGCTCTGCTCTGTGTAGCTGTCCGAGACCTTTGTCCTCTCAATCATCGTGCCTTTCGTATTTTAAGCCAATAAGTGGTATCAGAGGGAGGTTCTTTGAACGGTGATTTTATTGCTGGCTACGATGGAGGTTGGAAGCAAAATAATTTACTTAAACGGATCAAACTTTAACACCTGGCAGAGCAAGATGTCAGACTTGTTTTTCGTAAAGTCCATGCATAATCAAGTTTTTTACACAGCAAAGCCGGTGGAAAAAACGGACGAGCAGTGGACGTTGGAGCACAAGCAAGTGTGCGGCTTCATTCGGTAGTTCATGGATGATAACGTGTACAATCACGTTCACAGAGAGACGAATGCCAAGACGTTCTGGGAGAAGCTGGAAAAGCAATTTACCTTCAAATCCGGAATAACAAAATTTATCACTTGATACGGCTGATGCAAGTCTGGTACAAGGATGGCTAGTCTGTCGCCGACCACCTGAATGAGTTTCAAGGTTGCGTTGACAGGCTGACTGACGTGGGGATCAAGTTCGAGGATAAGGTCCTCGGACTTTGGTTGCTAGCAACCCTTCCGGATTCATGGGAGGTTATAAGGATCACTATCGCCAATATAGGTCCTAACATTAAGAAGTTTTGTTATAAGTGAAAGCGTAAAAAAGCTGGCAAGTAGCGGAGTGAGAAGAGACGAGGCGAGGAAGAGTCCTCGGTCTCTGTGTTTACAGGAGGTGATCTCCTTTTAATCTGCGAATCTGAAGATTCTGTAAATGTGGTGGAGTAGGCTTCTGACTGTGTGGTGGAGAGAGTTGTTCTCCACTTACACTCCATGTGCCCCAGGAGTGTTGAGGATGGACAATATGGAGACGTCTGAGATTCTTGGACGAGGGGATGTCTCCTTGCAGACGAACACCGGAGCCCGACTGGTTTTGAGGGATGTCCAACACGTCCCCGATATTCAAATGAATATCATCTCAGTAGGAAGGCTGGATGATGAAGGTTACTGCAGCGTTCTTTGTAACGGTAGTTACAAATTGACAAAGGGCTCCATGGTCATTGCCCGATGAGTAAAGGCCTTCGGCCTTTACATAGTGAAAAGTCAGGCCGAGGTGATAGAGGTGAATGCTATAGAAAGTGTGGAGTTCTCGGGTCTATGGCACAAGAGACTCGGACACATGAGTGAGTGTGACATGAGTCATCTGGCAAAGAAAGGTCTCATCCCGGAGGTGGATAGAGACAGGGCGAGGATTTGTCCTCACTGCATGGGCGGGAAGCAGCGCAAAATCTCCTTTCAATGAGACACATCTGGCAAGAAGTTTGAGATTTTGGAGCTTGTCCACATAGATGTGTGTGGTCCTCTTCCGGAGAACTCTTTTGGAGAAGAACAATACTTTGTATCCTTCATTGACAATTGTTCGAGGAAGCTATGGGTGTTCCCATTGAAGACCAAAGACCAGGTTACGAAAACCTTTGAGCAGTTTCATGTCCTCATTGAGCGAGAGACCGGGAGGAGGTTAAAGGCCATTCGTAGCGATAACGGCGGAGAATACATTAGGATGTTTAATGCCTACTGCAGAGCTTACGACATCAGACATCAGAAAACTCAACCTAAGATGCCACAGCTGAATGGCGTGGCCGAGAGGATGAATCGCACTCTAATGGAAAGGGTTAGGTGCATATTATTCGAGGCCAGGCTTCCTGGATGTTTTTGGGCCGAGGCCTTGAAGACGGCTGCCCACGTGATCAACCGGTCACCCAGTAAGCCTCTGGATGGGAAAGTTCCAAAATATTTTTGGATCGGGAAGGAGCCAGCGTATAGTCATCTTCAAACTTTTGGCTGTAAAGCCTTTGTTCATGCTCCGAAGGATGAGAGGACCAAGTTGGAGCAAAAAAAAGGAATGTGTCTTTCTAGGCTATAGAATGGACAAACTTGGGTATAGGTTTTATGACCCCAATAAAAGGATGCTGGTTCGATCCCGCGACGTGGTCTTTGTTGAGGACGAGACCATCGAGGACATTGGGAAGGAGCAGAAGACTCAACCCAATACTTCCCGGACGGACAGAGTTATTGTTGATGGTGTCCGTCCAGTGCCCCCTGAGTCTGATGACGGCGGATCAGGTGTGGCAGGCAACCAATGTGAGGGTGCTCCAGCGCTTCAGGATCAGGTTGAAGATTTGACACCTCAACCAGCCGGGATGCACCCAGTAAGACGGTCGTCTAGGAGAGACATCCGTTCGTCTGCCTTCCAGCAAGTGAGTTTATCCTCCTCACTGATGCTGGAGAATCAAAAGATTTTATTGATGCCATGTGCAGCGCTCAAAAGGATAAATGGTTGGAAGCCATGAAAGATGAGATGGCCTCTCTTCATGAAAATCATACATTTAAGATGGCTAAATTGCCCAATGAGAAGAAGGCCCTTAAGAACAAATGGGTCTTCCGGCTGAAGGCAACCAAGGACATGAGCACCCCAAGACACAAGGGACAGCCTGTGGTAAAAGGCTTTGGCCAACGAAAGGGTGTTGACTTTGATGAGATTTTTGCACCCGTTGTCAAGATGTC
The DNA here is from genome assembly GCA_028571085.2 of Nepenthes alata. NCBI lineage: Eukaryota > Viridiplantae > Streptophyta > Magnoliopsida > Caryophyllales > Nepenthaceae > Nepenthes > Nepenthes alata. Next base: position 8,494 of record JAOVVI020010474.1, read on the forward strand.
TTCGACCCGTGTAGTGCTCGGACTGACAGTGGCGTTGGATCTAAAAATAGAGCAATTGGATATTCGGATAGTTTTTCTCCATGGAGATCTAGAGTAAGAGATCTACATTGAGCAACCAGATGGTTTTGAAGTTAAGGAAAAGGAAGGACTAGTCTGACATTTGAAGAAGAGCTTGTATGGGCTGAAACAAGCTCCGAGACAATGGTACAGAAAGTTTGAGTGTGTTATGATCGAACGAGGATACCATAAGACTATTTCCGACCACTGTGTCTTTGTTCAGAGGTTCTTAAAAAATGACTTTGTCATCATCCTCCTCTATGTGGATGACATGATAGTTATCGGACAGAACAGTGCTCGGATCAAGGAGCTGAATGTGCAACTGGGACAGTCTTTTGCCATGAAAGACCTCGGTTCGGCGAAGCAGATTCTAGGGATTAGAATTTTTTACGACCAAGGGGATAAGAAGCTCCGGCTATCATAGGAAGGCTATGTTAAAAAAGTGCTACAGAGATTCAACACGGAAGGCTCCAAGCCTGTCAGTGCCCTATTAGACAACTATTTTAGGCTGAGTAAGCAGCAGTGTCTATCCTCGGACACTAAGAAGGATGCATGAGTAAGATTCCTTACTCTTCGGCAGTTGGCAGCTTGATGTGCGCGACCGGACATTGCTCATGTGGTTGGTCTTGTGAGCAGATTTCTTTCAAACACAGGATTGGAGCATTGGTCCGCAGTTAAGTGGATATTCAGATATCTCCGTAGGACCTCCAAGACGGCTTTGCAGTTTGAAAAAAGAGAAGCCTCAGCTGATTGCGTACACAGGCGCAGACATGCCCGGGGACGTTGATTCTCGAACATCAACGTCCGGATACTTAGTGAAATTTACGGGAGGGGCGGTCTCCTGGCAGTCTAAGTTACAGAAGTGTGTCACTCTCTCAACTACGGTAGCAGAGTTCATTGCCATGATCGAGTCCTGTAAGGAAATACTTTGGATGAAGAGGTTCGTCTAAGAATTGGGTCTAAGACAAGAGACGTACGAGGTCCTTTGTGATAATCAAAGTGTCATTCACTTATATAAAAACTCCTCATTTCATTCGAGGTCAAAGCACATTGACATGTGTTATAATTGGGTGAGAGATGTTCTTGATGATGGGTAGCTATCAATTAGAAAGGTCCGCTCAGATGACAATGGGTCGGACATGTTAACCAAGGTTTTGCCAAATGAAAAGCTGGAAGCTTGTTGTGTCATTGTCGGTTTGACTAACTTCACTCCCACTCGGTCGTGAGGGGAAGTTTGTTGGGGTCACTCCCGAGTGACACTTTGTCCGCAGACTCCATTGGAAAAATGGATGAGGACTGTGATGATTAATCCGAGAAGCCTGTTAAAGTGGTCGAGGACTCACTAGTGACGTCATGTCCGAGCGGTTGCTAACGACATGGATGAGAACCTTGAGAGCGTAGGCGTTGACTCGATCTTCGTAGACCTGCTACAGCTACGTTTTGCAGGTAGGTTGGTCACCTAGTCTGATTGGATATTGAGGCGGTTACAACTTTTCAGGTGCCAGATCTGTAATTCTGGCCAGGCGTGCGCCTGTCATAGCAGGCCTAAACGGTGTGGTCCTACCACCCTAACGCCAGTAGGATGGCCGGGTGTCCACTTGGTCCTTTGAGTATATAAAGGCTTGAGCTCTTCCTTAGTCGATAGAAGGACATATACTTACAGCCGTGAGTTTTGAGTAAGCCTTGAAAGAGCTGTGGGCAAGTTTTGTTATAAAGATAGAGTAAGAAACACTTTTAGAAAGAAAGTGTATACTTGAGATTATTTTCTTTCGTTTGAACTTGTGTAGCTAACACTTATAAATAATCCTTTTATAGTATATTATTTCATGATTTTTTCCTTATTGAAAGAATGATTTTTTACGTAAAAATTTCATGTGTTCTCTCCTGTTTTCTATCGTTACTTTTCGTGTCCGTACAGGAGCTCTGCTCTGTGTAGCTGTTCAAGACCTTTGTCCGCTCGGTCACCGTGCCTTCCGTGTTTTGCGCCAACACTTCACACCCATGGGATCTTTATATACATAACATAAAACTAAAATGATACAACGGCTCTAGGACATGAAGTGACAATTATGCATTACTAAAATGCACTTAATGACACATCTACCCATTTTCGAGAACATACTCAAATACATAATAAAACACATAATCCTATGATCCTCCATGCATAGCTAAATTAGTCCAAAACTCCATCGAAAACCAATTCTGCTAATATAAAAAATTAACAAGCTAATATGTTTTAAAAGTTTAATAAATAAATAAAGGATAATATAATAAATATAAATATAATAGACATATGATAAAGAAATTATGAATAAATTATTCAAAGATCAAGATAACTTTCTTTCAAAGTAAAATTTATCATGGCAGTACACGTTTTTCCTGTAAACTTGAGCCATGATCCACTATTTATCCTCATAGATATGTCATTTATAATTATCAATATAATTGAGCCTTGCCAACATTATCGCCTGTGAATGAATCATAAATGATTTTATTTTAATATATTATAACATGCTATAATATACATATTTTATATCAATTGTAATAGCTTAAATTTTTATTTGATCAATTTAAGATAATTTATTATTTTGGATAATTTAGGTGTGACAAAAATTAATTAAATATTATAAAATTTTAAGAGATATTTGTGTCATTCGGTTGCTCGAGTATCAATTTGGGTTTTAAATTAAAGAAAAAGAAAAAAAATATATATAATAATAATAATAATAATAATAATAATAATAATAATAATAATAATAATAAAAGGAGAACGGAGAAACAGGGAGTAGAACGAAAGTAGGGCTTTCGGGAGAAGAAAAGAGAGAAGAGAGAGAGGGGGAGAAGAGAGAGAGAGAGGAGAGGTTGAAACTCTGTAGTCGGATTTTGACTTTGAGTTAGTTAAAAAAGTGATAGATTGGGTCGAGGTAAATATACTCATATCCTTATCTTTCATTTTTTTACACTTTTATTTTATTTTTTTGGGTATCCTTATTTTGATACTCATTAAAGTTATATTATTTATTACCCATGATTTATGCATGCACATATGTGTATTTTATGTCCAAACTTCAAGTTTTGACCGATTTTTTGTACCAAAATTCTAACCCTGCGCCCAGACATTTTTACCCGAAAAGGTTCGGGGCTTTTGCCTAAATTGGGTTAAGAATATCGTTACCCATAACTTGTACAATTTGATTTATCGATTTGGTATCCGATTTGGTGATTTTATGTGAAATTTTGTTCGACGAAAACCTAACCAGCGCTCGGACCATGTTTAATGGGTCAATTTCAGTTTGATGCATAATTTGGCCTTAAATATGATTTACACATGTCTTGAAAGAGGATAATTTTCGGTTGGGTGTCCGATTTTGCACATACGGACTCCCGTCAGCCACGTGGGTACTATTCACTCGTGTAGGCACTGTTCATCAGAGGCAATTGAGTAGTATTTGCATAATTTCACTGTGTTTAATTGTTACATAAATTATATATATTTGCACATGTTTAATTATATGTTTCAAAAAATATTATTATAACCATTTGTGAAGGGTATTTCATGTGGAAGCTTTAAAGTCGTATTTGGCCTGACTTGGTAAGAAATCTCTATCTCATCCAATTATCATGTTAAATTATGCATATAATTAAAGTCATTGAAGACTTAAAGTATGAAAAATGATTTCCTGTATATGTATATGTGTGTGTGTGTGTGTGTGAATTTGGCGGGATGTGCAAAGCTTTTATGGGACTCCACAATCTGTTATATCTGATAATCTGTTCTCTAGGGAGTGAGAATTTTGTATGAACGTCTGGTGGACCCTCCTTCAAAGAATAAGAATTCTAAAATTTTGAATAAAGATTTATATTTCTGACGGTAGTATTTTATGACAAGCATTAAAATTCTTTAATAGTATATCGAGGGATGCTCCTTAACCATGAGAGATACTCTGGTGGTGTATCTGTTATCTGGTCTTGTATATTGACAGAAATATACCGTCCGTTATGGGGTATTAAAATTGAGATATTGTGGCAGTACCTTAGAATGTGTTGGGTATATACATATTTATTCCCTCGATTGTCTATTCCGTTGGCTAGTGAGGCCTTCCAGCTTAGATCCAAAAAGATAATAAAAAATTCTGCATGATTTAGAACCTAAAGGAAATTAAAATAAAATATAAAAAGTTAATTGTATTCCGAAAACGTATTTGATCATATTTCATGTTACGCATTATGCAACATTAATGTTTCCTTCCCTCTAGTTTATATTGAGTACACGGTATATATTTATACTATTTTATACATTGCTGAGCTTTAGACTTACTCCTTACTATTTTTTTATTCCTTTAAATTAGCATAGATTTGCACCCGATGGGACGGAGTAGTAGTTAGAAGATAGTTATCTATGAAATTTGAAAGATTATATTAAAGACTTATTTTGTTATTTTGTACACTTTGAGAGAATGTATATATATATATTTCTGTTAGATATATTATCGTATATTGTAAAAATGATTAATG
>JAOVVI020010475.1:0-13064 GCA_028571085.2 Nepenthes alata
CCTCATTCAAGAGTAGGTTTCCACGTAAAACTCTGGTGTTCAACCTCTCTTTTCTCGCTCAGTCATCATCTCATTTTGTGTTGCTCGGACCCGAACATCCGTTACGCAACAATATGGAAAGAAGAGGAAGAAGGTAGAATAATATTGCAACGGAGTTAGCTTCAATAGAAAGAAACAATAAGAAAAAAGATATGGTTAAGGTGATCTTTCCGTTTAAAAAAAATTATAATACTATGTGGCACGAGGAAAATTCTAGTGATGCTAGGGAATCACACGGGTAAAGCCATAACAGTCCCCAATGCCACGTATCACTTTGGCATAAGGCAACACTATGCCATGGGATGACACTTTTTTTATGTTAGTAGCAGAACAATTGTCTGGTACCATCGAATAATTTACACAAGTCAACATTCTCTCAATATCCTTTGCTAATTTTACAGAAACATAAGACTTTTAGTAAGCACAATTTATTATAGAAGATTGAGTACGGTAGGTACGTATGGAGCACATCTTCAACTCGCATTATTTTTTCATTTACCAGGTTCTGCTTAACCAAATGAACCATTTATATGAATTTGTGATATCCTTAATCAACAGTTAAGATCTTTGCTTACATCATCATTTATGAATGAATAATATTCATATTTTACAATATTCTCCATATATATTCCCTCAATGATACTTTGGAACTATCCTTTTACTCTCCATTTAAGAATATTTTATGATAAAGTATACGTCTACTCTATTTTTATTTATTTTTGTTGGGTCCCAATATTAGGGCCCATAAAATACGGCCCAAGAGACCCCAGAGGCCTAAGAGGCCCCCGAGACCGAGAGGGCTTAAAATGCCCAAAACCCTGTTTCGACGTAAGAAGCCTGGGGACATCAGACATTCCTTCAGGCCCGAGATTAATTCGAGAGGTCAACAAAGACCCGAGGATGCTCCGCAAGAAACCAAAGATCCTTCAATCGTTAAGGGAACAATTGACGTCCGATAGGTGTCTCCTTCAATGGGTCCGCGTACTCACAGAGGGACAAGACGCGCTACTTAAGGACGAGAACTATTTCATACACGGCCGTGAGCGCCAGCTAAGCAACTTCGCTATTATCAAGGAGTACGCAACCACTGTAAAATGTCGCCTCCACGGCGCATGATGACGCTCAAAGGTATGGCCTCAAAGGTATGGTTTTTATAAAGGGAGGCCATTTCTTTATTCATGGCCTCAAATCATTTATCCTTCTGAGCGCTACACATGGCTTTCCCAAAATCTTCAGGTTCGCCAGCATCAGTGAGGAGGACGTACTCACTTGCTGGTAGGCGGACGAACGAACGTCTCTGCCTAGACGATCGTCTCAAATGGGCAACCTTGGCCTGTTGAGGTGCCAAATCTTTAGTCTGATTCTAAGGCGCTGGAATCGCCTCATCATGGTTGGCAGTCACTCTTGGTCCACCAACATCGGACACAAGAGGAACTGGACGGACAACATCCCGTCCGGGAAGTAGTAGATTGAGACTTCTTCTCTTTCCCTATGTCCTCGATGGTCTCGTCCTAAACGAAGACCACATCTCTGGATCGGACTAACTTTCTTTTCATTGGGTCATAGAATCTATACCCAAGTTCATCCTTGCCATAGCCCAGAAAGACACATTACTTTGCCTTTGGCTCCAGCTTGGTCCTCTCATCTCTCGGAACATGAACAAAGGCTTTACAGCCAGAAGTCTGAAGATGGCTGAAAGTTGGTTCCTTCTCGGTCCAAATCTTCTCCGAAACTTTCCCGTCCAAAGGCTTACTAGGTGACGGGTTGATCACGTGGGCGGCCACCTTCAAGGCCTCGGCCCAAAAAGATCCCGGAAACCTGGCATCAACAATATGCACCTGACCCTTTCCATCAGGGTGTGATTCATCCTCTCGGCCACGCCATTCAACTGTGACGTCTTTGGTGGAGACTTTTGGTGTTTGATGCCGTGAACTCGACAATAGGCATCAAACGTCCTAATGTACTCACCGCCGTTGTCGCTCCAGACGGCCTTCAACCTCCTCTCGGTCTCACGCTCAATGAGAACATGAAACTGCTCAAAAGTTTCCGCGACTTGATCCTTAGTATTCAACAGGAATACCCATAGTTTCGTCGAGCAATCGTCAATGAAGGAGACAAAGTACTGTACTCCTCCAAAAAACCTCTCCGGGAGGGGACCACACAAGTCCGGTGGACAAGCTCTAGAACTTCGGACTTTCTGAAAGATACGTTTCCTGAAAAGGAGACTCTCCATTGCTTCTCAGCCATGCAGTGAGGGCAAGTCCTCTGCCTGTCTCCATCCGTCTCTAAGATGAGACTCTTTTTGGCCAAAAAACTCATGCCTCGCTCACTCATGTGTTCGAGCCTTTTGTGCCAGAGGCCCGAGGACTCCACACATTTTACGGCATTCACCTCTGCCTCATCGGCCTTGGCTTTCAGCGCGTAAAGGCCTGAGACCTTTACTCCACGAGCAATCACCAATGAACCCTTGGTCAGTTTGAAACAACCGTCACAAAAGATGCTGCAGTAGCCTTCATCATCAAGTCGTCCTACTGAAATGATATTCATATGAATATCGGGAACGTGTCGGACGTCCCTCAAAATTAGTGAGGCTATAGTGTTTGTTAACAGGGAGATGTCGTCGCGTCTGATGATCTCGGACGTCTCCATGTTGCCAATCTTCAATACTCTTGGAGCACATGGAGTGTAAGTGGAGAACAGCTCTCTCCTGGAAGTGACGTGGATAGATGCGTCAGAATTCACCACACAGTCAGAGGCATGCTCGGCCACGCTTACAGAGTCTTCAGACTCGCAAGCCAGAAAGAGGTCACATCCTATGACAATAGAGACCGAGGACTCTTCTTCGCCACGTCTCTTTTCTTCTCTTTCTTTTTCAGCGTTTTCACACTTTCACTTATAATAAACTTTTTTGATGTGGCCCTTCTTGCCACAGTGATGACACTCCATATTTTGGTACCGAGAACGTGACTTACTTCGTCATTTATCTTCAGATTTTGGGCTACGTCCTCAGCTCCTTCCCCTGATTTCGGTGACAAGGACCTCGGAGTGCTGAGAGGTGGATGTACCTTGAGACCGCCGTCTCACCTCCGTTCAGCACAGCTCCTTTGGCCATCTCCAAAGTCACAACGCTGTCTGGAGTTGTATTAGCAATGGTGATCCTTATGATCTCCCATGAGTCCAGGAGGGTTGCTAGGAGCCAAAGTCCAAGCACCTCATCCTCGAACTTAATACCCATGTCATTCAGCCGGTCCACGCAGCCCTGAAATTCATTCAGGTGGTCGGCGACAGATGAGTCATCCTTGTACCGAATTCGCATCAACCTCATCAAGTGAAACATTTTATTATTTTCGGATTTGGAGGAATAGAGCTTTTGCAGCTTCTTCCAAAACTCCTTGGCATTGGACTCCCCTCGAACGTGGTTGTACACGTTGTTGTTTACGAACTGTCGTATGAAACCACACACTTGCTTGTGCTCCAGCGTCCACTCCTCGTCCGTTTTTTTCGCCAGCTTTTCTGTGGCAAAAACGGGATTATACATGGACTTCACAAAAAGTAAGTCTGACATCTTGCTTTTCCAAGTGTCAAAGTTGGTTCAATTCAAGTAAGTCATCTTGCTTCCACCCTCAATAGCAACCAGCAACAAGGTCACCGTTCAAAGAACCAAAAGCTCTGATACCACTTGTTAGCGCAAATGAAAAACACGGTGACCGAGCAGACGCAGCACTCGGACAGTAATAGAGCAGAGCTCTCGGACGGACGGACAAAAGTAAAAATAGAAAAAACAATGAGAGAAAATACACACGAGATTTAACGTGGAAAATCCTTCTTCGACCAAAGAAAAATTCATCAAAGAATACACTATAAAATGGATTGTTTACAAGTATGTTAGCTACACATGCTCAAACAAAAGAAAAAATAATATCAAGTGTATATCTCACAATCTTTCTCTCTAAAAGTTTTTCTCACTCTATCTTTACAAACAAGGCTGCCCACAGTTTTCTCTAAGCTCCTTGAAAATGCTTACTGTCTCTCACACCCACTTGGTTAACACTTCTATTGCCAACAGTCAAAACAAGCAAAGGGCACAAGCCTTATATACACAAGGGTCGGGTGGACAGCCAACCACCCTACTGGCATTAGGGTGGCAAGACCACGCCCCTAGGCCTGCTAAGACAGGCGCACTCCCCGCGTGCTAGAATGGCAGGCCTGACACCCTAGAAAGTTGTAGCCGTTTGAACGTCTAATCAGAGTGGGTCAATTGTCCACCTGTAAAACGCGGCTACAGTAGTCCTACGAGAGAGAGAGTCAACTCCTAGACTCCGGAGTTCTCGTCTATGTTCTCAGCTACTTCTCGAACATGACGCTTCCAACGAGTCCTCGTTCATTTCGACAGACTTCTCGGACCACTCTAGAAAGTCCTCGTCTATTCTTTCTAATAGAGTCCACGAACATAAGTGCCACGAGGGAGTGACCCCAACAAAGGTCTCTCTAGTTTTGTAAGATTCTTAATTTTCTTAATATTAAACCTTCTATATTGTCTAATACATCATATTATATGAGCATCGAAGTTAATCTCCTAAGGAAACGTCATTTGAACACTTTAACCTTTTTATTTTGTACTGTGATGTGTAGGACTTGAGACTGTTTTACTGAAAACTTTCTTCTTACCTAACCAATTGGCTTTAAGTCAGAATTTAGTTTCTAGAAACACAATATTGGCACCACAATTAGGAATGCACCAGCTAAATTTTTTTGTAAAAAATACTTTACAGTGAAACTTCTATTTAAAAAAAAATAAAACACATTAGGCATGGTACTCAACACTCAAGTTTATGGATACTCCAGCCAAGTATTCAATTGACATTTAGACTGTTCTCTTCCCCACACGATAATATCTGCTAGTAGATGCAATATCCACAGAAAGAATGAGTAAGGGCTTTAACATTTGATTGTGCAAATTAATAAAAAAACACATCATATAAGCCGGCTTGCAAAAAGACTATTAAGAAAGCTTGAAGAAGTTAGTTCTCCTCTTTTAAAACCTACTGCTTAGGCAAATCAAAGGGTGCCTAGACCCGTGATTGCGGGGAGGAAAGAGCTTTCAACACTTCCATCCTCGTAGGGCATGGCCTTGTTTGAGGAAGATGCCTCTCATCATAGTTATGAAAAATGCCCACGAACTAAAATTATTGCGAGAAATATATAAAGCTTGTGCTATAACGTATAATGAATTTGATAATAACATGATATAAAATTAGTAATAAAATAATAATAAAAAAAAAATCTAGAAAAATAATTTTTGATACATTTTTTCCAAATAAATAGACTAAAAAGGGCGAAAGCATGGTTTGTTTCCCTGCCATCTGCGTTTCAGCTCTAATCAAACCACTTGCTGAGGTCCAGCCCAACTGACTGTCTACCTGCCGCCTCTCTCCACCTTCTATAACAAGGTCGTGCAATCACTCACCGCTCGGTGTCCCTGGTCAATCCGTTTTCTCCTACAAAACGAAGAAGCGAACCCAGAGCCAACCATGTCCGTAAAACCCTAAATCATATTTTCATGCTAGATTCCGTAGCTGTCTCTCCGCCTCTCTCGCCAGCTTCTGTGCCCCTCAATACAAACGCAACTGTCTTGCTCTCCATCTCTCTCTCTTTAAACCCTAGAAAGCATCTTCCATAGCGGCTCAACCCTAGTGTTAGATTGCAGTTCTTTTAGTCCATGTCTCTTTTAAATTTTCTGCGTTACTGAAGTATACCACTGCTGTTTCATTGGATTGGATTGGATTGGATTGGATTGGATTGATTGTCGATCGATTAATTCTCTGTAATTATATACATTATTTGTTGAATTCAACCGTGAATAAATGAATCTTCAAAGTTTATCTGTTATCCTCGGTGCTGCTCTTAGTCCTAATCCTGATGAACGCAAAGCCGCTGAGGATAGTCTAAATCAGGTTTGTTTTTGCTGTAAAATGGTCTTTTCCTTCCCTTTTGATGAGAATTTTATGATTTTGATGGGTTTGGGATTGATGCAATTACTTGATTTTAACTTGATCATCAGCTGAATTCCCGTGTACTTTACTGTCGCTGATCTGTTTGTCATTCAGGTTTGATATGCTAATCATTTATATTTAAGATGCTGACATGCTGTTGATTAGTCGATATTTCTTGTCATATGTTGTACTATAGATTTTTTGTGGCTGAGCAATTGTATTAGACGCAAATAATGCTAGCTGTGTTAATTTCAGACGTACTATTTGCAGAGCAGTGAATTTGGATAAGTAATAGAAACTTATTTTGTGGTTGATCATTGCCAAGTCGCTTGTGATAAGCTCACTCCTTACGTTTTTGTTTAGTTGTATGATTCATGAGGCCTTGCGTTCTTCTTGGAAGTGGTGTGCAAGTGCACATGTTCATTTAGTTGTTTGTTGGTGTTGTACATTTATTTGTTTATTGGTTTCACTGCAGTTTCAGTACACACCACAGCATCTTGTGAGGCTGTTACAAATAATAGTAGATGGAAATAGGGACATGGTGGTGAGGCAGGTCGCAAGCATTCATTTCAAGAACTTCATTGCGAAGAATTGGTCTCCTCATGACCCTGGTTTGTAATCCTTGTGTTTTGAACCCTAGAAAGGTTCATATCAGTATCATGCTAGTGGTCATATCAGTATCATGCTAGTGGTCATATCAGTATCATGCCAGTTGTCTCTGACTTCTATATCCGATAGCACTTTGGTGCTTTATTCTATTGCCTGTCCTAGAGCATTTGGCTTTAGAATACTTGGGTCATATGGGATGCAGTCCTATTAGAATCCACTAACAAAGTTGCAGAGGTCTGTGCTGGTTTTACATGCCACAAAGCATTTGAAACACACTAGCAATTCCAATTAAGCATTCCTTTTGTTTTGCATGTAGGTGAACAATCAAAGATATTGCAAAGTGATAAAGACATGGTTAGGGAGAATATCCTTGTATTTGTGGCCCAAGTTCCGCCTCTGCTAAGGTACCATATATATGGTATTGTTTTTACTATCTAAAAGTAGTATTGTTCTAGAACGTTCATGTAGTACACCTAGTGTGGTTTGATGGTTTGATTTGTATGTAGTAAGATATCAGGTTGATTTTCTGTGTTGTAAGATGCCAAATAATTTTGGGCCATGTACTGTTAGATGTAACTTGCTGTGCTTGTTTTATGCAGGGTGCAGCTGGGTGAGTGCCTGAAAACAATTATCCATGCTGATTACCCAGAGCAATGGCCTGGTCTTCTCCACTGGGTGAAGCATAATTTGCAAGACCAACAAATTTATGGAGCCTTGTTTGTGTTGCGGATTCTTTCTAGAAAATACGAGTAATTATACCATGCTTGTTTTATGATTTTAAGTTATATTAATTTTTTGCACTCGAGTGATGATTATTTCTAATTATTTTCTCTTATGTGCCCATTCAATTTTAGAAAATATATAATACAAGAACTATGAGATTTAATATGATTGGGAAGCCTTGAAATTATCACTGCATCTTTGCTTTCTAAATATTTTGGTGATTTTTCTAATCTTGGAGAAAATCGACCTAGAAGAGAGTTGACTGCATAGCATGTGCTTTTGATGTTAGATCTATACATTAAAAGGTGAAAAATAAAAAAAAAATATAGCAAAAAACATAGCATTTAAGCGTACAAGAACTATGTAGTAGAATCTTGAAGGGAGAAAGCATGGTAATATTTTGAGCTAAAATGTTGGAAAGACATTTGGGTAATGGAAGATAGTGAGGACAGATAATGTATGGAATAATATGTCTTGTCATCTTAAGAATATAGCAAAGGAAATTTTAGGAGAATCTAAAGGACTTAGTGATTGTACTAATGAAAGTGGACATCCAAATGGCTGTAAGGACAGAGTAGGCAAGGAAATATCATAGGACCAATGAGTATTTTGAGTCATATATAGAGGGAAAAAAAAACAGAATAGCAAAAAAATTGAGTGAAGCTATGTTTGGAGTAAATGACCTGTGCACTAATTAAGCACCAGATGTGGAGAAACATATGAATACAAACTTGCAAGGACAAGAGAGAGTAAGAGACCTAGGTAATTTTGGAAGCATAAAAGTGAAAATGATTGGCTACTAGTAAAAGAAGATGATTTAGAGAAAGATGGACAATTGATAAGCTTTTCTGCAGATCGTGTTGATAGCCAAATCCTAGAATCAGCTTAGGAGGAAGAGCCTTTGATTCTTAGTTCTATTCATAAAATTAGGGTTGTATTAATTGTAGAAGATAAACAATGGTAATTCAACAGCACAGTCAGCACTGTTTGGCATACTTATACATCACCAAAACAATACTACATGAGCATTAGTGCCTTTATGTAAAGGTTGGGTAAGAGCGTGTTGTTGTGTCCTGAATCTGGACATCAGAGGCCATGGGGCCATCGCCTTGATGCATACTGATGAGAATTTCAACGAGAAATTAAACAAATTGCTACTGAGTTGGCCTATTTCTTACCTGTTTCATATTCAAAATTTTACTAATTTTTTTTTTTCTAATGAGTCATACAATGAACTTCAAAACGGTATTTTAACAAAGATTAGAATGAGGAATGAATGTCAGATTATCGATTTAATTCCCTGCTAGGACATTCCAACCTTTAAATCTATTAAGAAGGTTTAATGAAGAAACACTGGTAAAAGAAAAAGGATCTAGACGAGGTTTTAATTATTTTGATGATGGCTATGATAGGATTTTAAGGAAGCCTTATGGTGGGCGTTGGAAATGAATAGAGTAAGGAGTTATAATAAATTGTTAGAATTGAAGGCTAAACTAATGATTTTCTTTGTAAGATATGAATGCTTCTGTCATCAGCTTTGTTTCCTTGCTCATTTGCCATGGTTACTGATGAACTTATGAGACATTTCAAGATGAGATGCCCATGCCATTGTTTGCTGTTTTTGAATATTGTTTTGGTCGATGAAACTAGAGTTGAGTGGATAAAACTTAGAATTAGTAACAGAGGTGTTTGTATTTAATGAGCCTGAGATAAGTAGGAGGTGACATGTAACATTTAAAATCAATAATCAAGAAATTTCTAAAAATAATATTATGTTACCTTGGATATATTAAATAAGAAAACAAAAAGATTGAAGGGGATGTGATGCATAGTATTAATGAGGTTTGGTTAAAATGGTGTAGTGAGTGCTATGTGTTCTTAACTTAGAAGGAAAAAATTCATAGGACTGGTATCAGACCAATTATGCTTTATGGGTCTGAAGGCTGAGCAATGAAAAAACAATATATAAAAAAACCAATTGCAGTTGCAGTGAGGATATTAATGTGAGTAAATATGTCAAAGATATAATAATAAATAAATAGACTCGTAACAACTTCGGAGGAGCAGCGTAGAAGTATAGATGAGAGAATGACATCTAAGACGATTTAGTAATTGTTGAAACCAGACTACTTAACACTTAATATGTGCCAATTCCCGATACTATGATTCAACAATTGACAGACCTACCAGATTCTACTTCTTGGTCTTCCAGGGAATAGATAGCCCAAACAAACTGACTAACAATAGTTGCTGAATTGGCGATATTTGGACGTCTTCTCAACAAGATAATTAATTTCATTGGCTAATTGCTGTTATCGCTCCAGTTCACTAAAAACTTCCCCATCATTTGGAGAGAACTTCTGACCTGGATTTGTAGATGCATCACAAGGTTTCACACCCAACATACTTGTATCTAAAATCAAATTTAGATTGTACTGTCTATGTGAAAGGAATATGCTATAGCGACAGCCACTTCAATACCAAGAAAATGCCTCAAAATTCTGAAGATGTTGGTTTGAAATTGACTATGAAGAAACATCTTTACGTTGCAATGCCAGTGTTGTTATTGCTAGTAGTCACAATATCATCCACATATATTAGTAGAGTACAACTAGAATTGCCAAATTTCATTAGACTTGCACTAAATTTGCCAAAACCATGTATATTCTTCAACCAACAAACAAACCCACAATTCCCCTAAGCAACAAACATGGGTGGTTTATAAGTAATTCTCTTTATGATGATCATCGTGCATCATTCATGGAGGTCGATATATATTGATATCTAGGCCCCTTGATATTTATATTTCGTAATATCGCGATAATATCGTGTATATTTTTTATGGGCTGACACAACTGTATATCGATTGATATTCGAAATATCAGTTGATATGACTGATACATCTGATCTATTGGCTGATACAATTCTATCAAATAATGATTTTCAGAAATTTTTTTGTTCGATATATTCAATAACGATATGTATTGTCCAATATATCTTATGCTTATATGAGCACATTTGATATCAGTACTGATATTGATAGTTTCATCCAAGCCATGTATTAATGCATTCTTAACATCTAAGCAATGTAAAAACCATTGATTAGTAGAGCTAGATAAATAAGACACCAAACAGATATTAACTTGGCTACATGAGAAAAGGTGCCTGTGTAGTCTGCTGCACATGCCTTTGCATGTTCCTTGGCTACTAGATTGGCTTTTAGTCAAACCAAAGAACCATTTGGATGCGCTTTGTGAGTACATATCCATTTTCCAACCTCTGGATTTCTCCTTGAACGTACGGGGGCAAGATCCTGTCTGATTTTGCTCAAGTGTAGGTATTTATTTTTCCATGGATGCCTTCCCACCATGGAATCTAAATAATGGATGAGAATTGACTTTTGTAAGAGATTGTGCCAAAAATAATGGAGTTCAATGCAGACATAAAAGCATGCAAAGAAGATGAAACATTAGCAGATAATAAAATAGCAGACAATGGGTTTTCAGCATAGTTGCTAACAATTTCACAGTGCAATCAAAAGGTTGAATAAGTGTTCAAAAATCCTAAGATCTGTGGACGTACTGGTTCGAAGGACCAACCAAGGAGGCCGCTATAGGAGAGGATTTATAAACCCGACAGGGACCTTAGACATAAGTATGAGATATAGGAGCACAAGAAGCAGCAGGAGAGAACGACACAATCACAAGAACAACATAAAAAACAAGGATTTTATCATTAGGGTGAATACTGTTTGAACAAGAGTAGGATAATGACTAAGATTTGTAATCCAATGTAACATGCAGCACTTCATTTCATAGATGACCAACTCTATCCAATGAAAACAAATTAATTTCCCATCACTTCCTCTACCACCATGACTACTAGATCAAATAGCCATGAATTATCAATGAATAATCAAAAGCCAGATCAGTGTGAAAACAGAAAAGCCAGAAGAGAACTGACTAAATGCTGAATCTGTCAACAACAGCAAAAATCTTGGCAGCTGAATATCAATTGGAAAAGCTCATCATGCCTTAGGAGCAAACAAACAATAAAAAACCTCCGTAGAAAAGAAAGCCTAAGAAAATGACAGCAATAGGGGCAATAACAACCACAGTCGTAATAACAACACCAAGAATAATTTCCCAGCAGCCACACCAAAAGAAAATAGTTGCAGCAGAGGAAAGAAGTAAACAGGGAGAGCAAGGCCCCAGTAACAGAATCAAAACAGAGAGCAACATCACAAAAAAGAGATCCCAGCAGCTTCTGACAATTAGTAATAGCCCTGAGAAATTAAAAGAAAGCATCTTGAATCACCAATCTTTGGACAGCCACACCAGAATAATGGCTAATAAATCAGTAGCCACAGCCTTCAGAAGCAAATACACCAGCTGCAGCAATGGAAGCCAAACAACTGCGGCACATAATATGGGAACAGAGGATGAACAAAACTTGGAGAATGAGCTGCAGAAACTTGCTCCTGTTTTGTGTTGGTTGAGAAAAAAGAAAAAACCCTAGGTTCTGATATCATGTAAAGTAAAGAGAAGAGGCAAAGAGGCAGAGTGATGCATAGAAATTCAGAAGAAAGACCACTTCTTAGGGTTGGTGTATGCACTCAAATATATATTTAAAATATAACACTGTGACTAAAATCCCCTTACACAAAAATACATAACATTCTAACAAAGTAGCAGCACTATGACATACTTGTCAACCGCACTTATTTTGAGTGGGTTTGGATGGGTGTTAAATTTGTGAGTCATCTCGACTACCAAATGTTATTTCAAGTTGGTCAATATTTGTTCCTTCGATCATTTCATGGATCTAGGTGTGTTCCTTCTTTGGTACATATATCTGATTGCATTAGATCTGGGTATGAACAAATTTTATTTTAACACTATTGCTACTTCAATTTACTTTTTGTAGGTTCAAGTCAGATGATGAGAGAACGCCCATATATCTGATTGTAGAGGAGACTTTTCCTCATCTACTCAATATATTTAACAAGCTTGTTCAAATTGGCAATCCTCCTGTTGATGTGGCAGAACTAATCAAGCTCATTTGTAAAATATTCTGGTCATCTATATATGTATGTTCTTATGCTTTTTATTGGATGCCATTGTTTTAAGAATTCTAAAATGTCTTTTTTCCATCCATACGGTAAATTGGTTCTGCGGCTTGTTCTGTGTTTAATCTGTGCAACATAGAATTCCTTCACCCTAAGTAACCATGTTGGATTGACTCTTCTACATGGTAAAGAAATCAATGGCAGATCATCCTTATGGCTTAGTGAATTTTATCTAAATTGAGCTTGATGAATAAGATTATTGAAAAACATTTCAAATTTTTGATCAATGTTGATTTTATATCTCTTCAAAACATGTGGATTTAGACTTTTAAAAAGATTTAGTATATTAAATATGTGGATTTGCTTCTGAGAGCAAAAAAAGGCTGATAGAATTTGGTTATGTCGACCAATATATTGCGATATGTTGATGTATAGATTGGGATTATTTCCCAATATTAGGAAATATCAGTATTAGAGGTTCTTATATAGATACGTATTGAGCATTTTTTCCAAAAATTAGCTGATATTTTGTTCCATGGGTAGGAGCCATGGCCCGCCAAAAATTTGTGGAATACCTTATATATATGTACTTGAAGATGCTATTGAAGTTATGGGTGGTTATTCAGAAATTT
>JAOVVI020010476.1:0-13064 GCA_028571085.2 Nepenthes alata
TTCAGACGTACGAAATGTATCCCTATATTGCAAAGAGGTTGTTTCCAAACAATACAATGAAAGAACAATAAATTTAAAAATAAAAGTAGGAAGCAACAAAGGAGCCATACTGATTCTTCTGAATGAGCATACAAACAACAGGGCCACAAGTCATTTTCATTTTAATGGGTAACAACTCCCTACACAGGCCAAGGAAAATTGAACCTTGGGACTTCCTATGAAAAACCAAGTACTCTTACCACTTGAATCAGTAAAAAGTTCAACGGAGCACCACCACTTTAGTCCACCTTTTTTATTCTTTTTCCATTTAGAACATATATGAATTATATTAGAAGAATGATAAGTAGGCTTCAACCAAGTGCGAAAATATATAACCACAATGATAGAGTATTAACTCCACTAGCAAATCCTATTCTGACATTCCATGCCATTTTAGGCAACACCAACACTAATAACTTAATCAAATACTTCTTTACTACCTAACCCTACATTTTTCTCGGCATAGCTTTCCCGTTTTATAGCCTCAACGCATTATCTGGCTTGGTTTCAGGTTCCAAGCTTCTTTTCACCAAACCACCTACCTTCATCCCGATTTTTACCCCAAAAAAAAAAAGAAAAACAATTTATTTTTTCGTTCACTCTTCAATTTTGCATTTCATCTCAATTTAAAGCTTCCATTACAATTTTTTCCAAAGTCCGTTAATGCTTATAGTGAAATGACTAATATGTCATCTTTTTGTTTTTCCAAATATGTGAAGTGGATGCCAAACATGGAAAAAAAAAGGTTAGTTTTACCTAAAATTACCATTAAAACGGGCACAGGTGGCAAATTGAAATAATAGTACAAATTATAGGTGGTTATTTAGTAAAAACAAAAAAGTGGTGGATGTGTAAAAATACAAAGAAATATAGGTGTGGTTAAGTGTTAAAAAAAAAGCTTTTGAAAGCCTCCCGAATCATTTTAAATGTCATTCCCTCATTTAGTTTTCTATAGAAGTACTTCTAACTTGCCGTGAGTGCTTTTGCTTGTTACTCAAATATTTATAGTTACTCACCATCCATATTAACATCCTGGTTTCAGCTAGACTTGCTTTTAAAAAAATTTGTTTTTTTAATTGTTCAACATTCAAATTCATACAATATAATTGGTCTTATAGTCCATCTTATGATATCTACCTTCTAATTACAGAAGTATCTCTCCATACCATAACATTTTAGGAGTGTTTGTCAATTAGCCAATGCACATTAAACTATGCATTGCAACTTTTTCAATCTCTCAATTTCCTCAAATTTTACATCCAAGGTAAATGAAAAAAACCTTGTTAATGTTATGAATTTCCAAGCCATTACTTGTAAATTGTTCATTACCACGTTCCCTTATTATTTTAAATCCTTCATCTACAATTTTAGTGTCAACTCAACTTCTCTTATTTAATCTGTCAAGTGTCAACATAGTATTACCTGTTAAAAACATCGGCCATGGATTCTCATCCTAAATATGCTAATAAGTTCATCCATAATTAAGACAAATAAGCATAACTCAAGGAGGCATTTACCTCCAAACCTAGTCTATAGAGGACCTATTGGTACTTAAAGCAGATCATCACAAACTCTTTGAAAGATCCTCCAAGCTTATGCAACCTCAAACATGAATTCATTGCAGACCCTTGATAATTGGAAAAACCCTAGCTTCCACCAACTACAGTTCTTATAATGCAGATGACCACAACTAATACACATTGCCATATGCTACATGTTTGAAATTTTTATAAAAACCAGCAACTGAAAACATGATTACCTATAAACAAAATACCCATTTGACCGCCGGCATACATAATTAAATTCCACCAAATCTCCTTCAATAGCTTCTTGTCCGTCTCCTTCAATGACATCTGAAAGAAAAATCACAATATGCTGTATGAAATTCTGATAGTGTACAACTATGCAACAAACCACACCTTTTGGGATTAAGCAGTCTCCATGAAAAAAAAGAATACATTTTCCCATCCGGTTAGCTTTTTAGTCACTCAGCTACCAATGTAAACAGTCTCGCCAATAACAACTTCTTAGAATCAAAAAACAGCTTAGAGAAAACATCTTGACTGCCACCTGATCTTCCAAATTGAGTAATATTATCCTAGAGTAATTTTCCCTGCACTCAATCATATGCAGTGCCTTGAATCAAATTCATAAAGACGTATTATATGATATCCTAAGACAAATTTACCTTGAACCCTTATGCCACCAGGAAGCTTCCTTGTTCTGGATGCTTCAAATGCCAAATGGTATGCACACATAGGAGATATAATTAGCACTAGCACAGAGGACCACAAACCATGGTTTCCCATCAGCAATGAAAGTAATGAACCATAAGATAAAGAGAAAAAGAAAAGCATTCCACCGAATTATTTCAGACTCTTCCATCTCTGGAATTGGTGCAGCAAGAACAAGATTTGGATATGACAAGATGGGCACAAATCCCATATATAGCAATGACCTCCTCGGAAGACTTCTGGCAAGGAAAGAAGAAAATCCACTTCTATTGTTCTTTGTGGCAACATGTGTTGTCCATTTGTTGTACTCAGAACTAATTCCACTAGAAAAAAAATTACTTCAAAATTAGCAATATACTACAAGAAACAGCCACACCAAACTCATTACCAAGGAGTATACATATTGGAAGAGCAATGATAGGAAATGAATCGAACCACTGTTTAGTATGATGTGGAGATAGAGGAACTAGAGGGCTAAAAATGGGAAATGGAGCGTAGATAAGTTGGAGGTGGGGAGAAAGGGATTTGAGCCGATAAAGAGTCTCCAAAATTCAATTGCATTCTGAAACCATAATTGATCAGCTTGCTCGTTGCAAGGAATCCACTGTTAACACTATTTGTCGCATCACTACACAAGCATGAAACTCCTTCCAAAACAACGCTTAACGTGGGTAGAGTAACCCACCCGGGTGCTTCTATATAGCTCTCTCCTCCACCCCGGGATACTCCATCCATAGAAACACTTGACGTGGGTGGAGTAGCTTGGGTGCTGACAATAAGCTCCCAACACCAACCTGGCAAGCTATACCATCCATAAAACTGGTTGACATGGGTGTATTAGTAGGCCACTTGGTTGAAAAGAGCCACATATCCCACTATATGCGGGGAAAGTATCAAACTAGTTTTGAGTCTATTCTACAGTCTTACCTTACGGCATAGGTTATTTTCACGGCTCATGCAACTACTAGAATTGTAATGATAACCATAAGGTTGTGTCAAGGCTCAATTGACTACCCCACTCGGGTGCTTTTATATAATTAGTTCGCCCCTTGGGGTGGTGGACAGCGACTTCATTACAAGAATGAATATCGTCCCTAATTTGCCACAAATCATTAAAAAAAATGGTGGCAAACACTGCTTCCATCTATCATACTCGGTGATTGTAAGAAGCAGCCAGCAATTATTACACTGTTTAGATTATAACGTTTTAACTTACAATTATCAGCAAATTAAAAAACATACAGGACCAGCAGAGCTATCGTCTTATTAGCATAACCCTAGTAAAAATTACCCACATGAACAACGATTTCAAATAACTAAATTTGCAGGCAAAAACGCAACAACTCACAAAGATACGCATGAAAGAGGGGAAAAAATTCATCAAACTCTCAATTCACATCTCCCGTCAAACATAAAAGTATTCCCGATAAGTAACCCAAAAAGAGACATCGATGAGAGCGTATACCTGGAAAACGTTGAAGTTTGCGGGAGACTCGTCAGAGACCGTAAAAAAGCAGCTGCCATTGATGAACGCTATCGTCCGCAATTACGACAGTTGGGTAACCTGGTAGCCAGCTGAAGTCCAAATGTGTAATCATACGAGGGGTATCAAATTGGGACGGACCCCGTTTAGCTGGTCCTAAGCCATAAATTGGATGGTCGATGAAACTCACGATATCCATATATACACACATATATGAAAATTAACTTTATCATCGGTGATGGTTCAACGTCTTGGATTTGGACCGATCGATGACAAGTCATAAATTAGATTTTGGAGGACGGCGAAATATTCTCCCACCATAAGCACTCCGACGCTCAAATTAAAATTTTTTTCAAATGATAAAAAGATACAAACGTGAATGTACACATGATAGAAAATGCACGTATACTAGTATGCAGAGAGTGCGGGTGATACTTGGAGGAGGCTTATGCTCCCTCTTTTTATGTTGCTAGGAGTGGCTTACTATCATTGCCGGATTGAGGTGGTAATTTAAGAAAAAAGAGCTGGTTCTTTCTCCTCATCTGCTTGAGCGCAGGGTGCTAGAATTGATTTCAGATCTTAAGTGACCGATTTGGTTGTTTGGAATTGGGGATCCTCTTCTTTACTAAGGGATAAGATATCAATAAGCTATGTGGATGAGGTTTTTGGGCACGGGAATCTCCGATAGATGACTTGCCCAGATTCCCTGGCCACTCAGTATTGGTAGTGGTCAGCGGTGTCAGTTGTCGTCTTGTTGTGGCACAGGGACCGTTGTCGGATGTGGCCGACACAAGTTTATTTGACTTTGCTTCGATTGGTCGAGCCACTGTTGGGACGGCGTGCACTGCAGCTTGCCAGCATCGACCTTATCTCCCATTGGCTGACATTCCCTGAACTGGTGTCCCCTGTGTTGCCAGTCTGCAGCTGTTTCAACAAAGACGCGGGCGAGGATGATTGGACGCGCGTCAGGTGGTGCCTGATGGGCCTTGCCCCAAATCTCGAGGGTTGTCGTCACCTGGTTGGGCCCGCCTAATGGTTGGGCCTGTCTGTTATTAGTTGGGCCTCGTTAGTTTCAGTCCATATCCATGCCGGATCCATCACTAGTCCCCATGCCTTGGAATGGCCCATTGCCATGGCCTGGGATGTCAAAAGATCGGTCCCGCTGCTAGCTTACGTATGCTTTCTCGAGATACACCAGTCTCTGATTCTCAGGGACGTCATTCCTTCCCCATGCGAATATGCAGCATTTTAGATACATCACAGTGATTCGGTGCCCTGTTTGGAAAGATTCGCGGCCTAGGAATCGGTCCCGTGTTGATGGCTTTCTTGTTTTTCGATTGATGGTTGTCGGGTGGCGTGCCCCCTTTGGGAGCTTGTTGGGCCTTCTGCGTGGCTATTAATTGGGGGGTCCCACACTTTGGGGACCCAAGCTCATTCCTTCATCGGTGAAGCAATGCGGGGTCCTTGGCTCGTTTCATGTCCTATAGAGTCCCGCACGGGAATTGGATGGATTTGCGGGAGACTTGTAATTGCTTTTGAAGCCTATCATCGTGTCATTCTTGTGGATGTTTCCTTGCTATAACAAGGGTGTCTTGGCCACTTTGCAATCGTCGTGTGTCTTCTCTCCGCCTGGCCAGGGTGTTCAGCCACTGGAGAAGCACCGAGAGGCCAAAACTCTGATTCAGAGTCTCCTTTCCCCCGAAAGAATGTTGCCTTCTGCTCTTTCTACGGCTGGTCGTCCTTCGGGCTTGGCTGGAGGAGGCATATTCTGGGGTCACGCCGAGCTGCACATACATCCTGTCTTGGTTTTGGTGGTCGGCCTCGGACGGAGGCCTTTCTCTCGAAGTATGGCCGTACCTTTCGGGCAAAGTAGATGAGGGCTAACCCAATTCTCTCGAAGTGATGGTAGCGAGACCCCATTCCCATCAACACTTTGCTTACGTAGTACACGGGTTGCTATACGTTCTCCTACTCCCGGATGAGAATAGAGTTTAAGGTCGTGTCCAACACCACTAGGTAAAGATATAGGTTTTCGCCCTCCAAAGGGGAGGTTAGGAGTGAAGAGTTGGTGAGGTACTCTTTCAGTTCTTGGAACGTAGCCTCGCACTCTGCTCTCTACCGGAATCTGGTTGCATTCGTTCCTCTCAGATCCTTGAAGAACAGTAAGTACTTCTCTACGGACTTCGCAAGGAATCGTGACAGGGTGGCGAGTCTCCCTTTGAGCTTCTGGACTTCCTTCATAGTTCGCGGAGGGCTCCTCTCAAGGATGGCCTAAATTTTCTCCGGGTTTGCTTTAATACCGCGTTGGGACACTATGAAGCTCAGCAACTTTCTGGAGATTACCTTGATTGCACATTTGGTCGAGTTGAGCTTCATCCTGTGAGCTCGAAGCACTTTGAAAGCCTCCGCCAAATTGAGGACGTGATCATCGGAGACTTTGCTTTTGACGAGTACGTCGTCCACGTATACCTCTATGTTCTTTTTGATTTGTGCTTCGAACATCTTATTTACTAGCCGCTGATAGGTCGCGCCAACGTTCTTTAGGCCGAATGGCATGACCTTAAAGCAGTAGGTCATCTGGTCGGTCATGAATGAGGTATACTGCTCGTCGTGGAGGTTCATCATTATCTGATTATAGTCTGAGTAGGCATCCATGAAGCTCAAAAGTTTGTACCCAGATGTGGAGTCCACTAGCTGATCGATCCTTGGAAGAAAAAAGTTATCCTTTGGGGATGCCTTGTTCACGTCGGTAAAGTCAACGCTCATTCGCCACTTACTACTGCTCCTCTTTACAAGGACGATATTCGACAACCAATTTGGGTACTAGACCTCCTTTATGAATCCTGTGTCGAGCAGCTTCTTCTCTTATGGCTATCAATTTTTCAACGGAGTAGTTCCCACATTTCTGCCTGACAAGTTTATGACTTGATCAAGACCCAACTTATGGACATTACTTCTATTGGTATCCCGGGCATGTCAGTAGCAATTCATGCAAAGATATCAGAGTTTTGCCTGAGAAAGGCCACAAGTTGGTTGCGGACCAATGATAAAATGGAATTGCTGACATGCATGCATTTCTCGAGTTTGACGGGGTCTAAGGGGACTAGTTCCGTTGTATCGTCGGATTAGGCCTGTTGCAGTGTGGATTCATTGCTGAAGTCCAAATCCTCTGCTGGTCAGCTAGATGCAGCGGGAGTGACTTGGGTTAGGTAGCATGTTCGTCGCATCATTTGGTCACCCAACGCCTCCCTATCTTATATGGAGTCGAAAACTTCACTTTCAAATGAGGGATCGACGTCACAGCTCCAAAGGTAGTCAGGAATGGTCGGCCCAGAATAGTATTGTAGATTGACAGTAAGTCAACAATGAGGAATGTGGGCATTCACGTAGCTATACGTGAATGAGTTCACATCGTGACTTCTAGTTGAATCTTTCCCTACACGGGCATCAGTTTATTATCCAGGCCGTACAGAGGACCCTCGACTACTCTCAACTTGCCCTTTTTTAGTCTAAGCTTAAAAAATGTATCAAGATATAGCAAATTACAGGAGTTTTTATTATCGATAAAAACTCATTTTAGCTGGCAGTCAAGCGTACCATTTGAAATGAGGGCTAATACAATGAGAGGGTCTGAATAAGGAAAGGTTACATGTGATATATCGTCGTCACTAAAACTAATAACATCAGTTCCAACTCCTACCCTCGCTCTCTTGCTACTGGACACAGCCTCGGGTCGATCCTAGCCACTACTTTTGGCCGACCTTTTGAGATCATGCTGATAATGCCGATTGCAACACGGTTCTTCGGTGGCTTTCTCGCTTCGTCGTCAGCGATCTCGAGGGCCTGCCCCGAGCTTCTTAGGAACTACGTGAGGTGTCCGTGGTGGACCAACTCTTCAATTGTCTTCTGCAGGGTCCGATAATCCTCCATGGTATGCCCTAGTGACTAATAAAAATGACAATACTTTGTATGGTCTCCGGCCTCCGAGTTCTTCTGTGCTTTGCTCCACTTCAGAAACTTTTTATCCCGAATATGTATCAGAATGTTCGAGTGAGTGTCGTTTAGGGGTGTCAGGGCAAGGGGCAGGGGCCTAAACTCCATTCGGACACTTGGCTTGGACTGCGGTTGCTTGCAAGGTTCCTGAGAGCGGCCGCCATCTCTGTTTCTCTTCTTCCCGGTGGTTGGTCCTTCTGGCTGTCAGTCCACGAGTTTAGGGCGCTTTGCCGCATTGGCATTCTCGCCCACAATGTAGGTTTGAGCGTTAGCCTCAGTTTCTCGGAAGGTCTAGGGGCACTGGTGCGCCAAGTGCTTGAAAATTTCCCTAGCCAACAATGTAGCGATGAAGGCACTCAGCTTTACCTCATCAGAGAGTTGGGGGATTCAGCATGTTTCTACAGTGAAACGGCTGAGGAACCGTTTCAAACTCTCCTCCGATTTTTGGGGGAGGCGGACAAGATACTAGGGTTGCTTCTCTTCCATCTGATTGAAGGTGAGCTGGTATAGGAAACAGTCGGCAAGCTCGTTGAATGATCGGGTGGAGTTTGGTCGGAGGCCATGAAACTAGAGTCTGGCGTCCCCCTTGAGCGTCAGGGGAAAGAATTGGCACATAACGGCCTCGCTAATTCCATAGAAGGACAACAACATCCGGAAGTAGTCTAGATAATCCATTGGGTCTATTTTTCCGTAGTATGTGTCCAGTGTTGGCATTTTGAATTTGAGGGGGAGCGGTTGGGTTCGGATGTCCATAGCAAATGACGACCTCCTCAGGTTAAGTGCCTGTCAATAGCTTCCCCTTTAAACACATGCTTCCATATCTTTTTCACCTTCTCCTCTATTCGAGGGGTGGATTCGCTCCTCTTCGTGCTAATAAAGTCTCAGAGCTTGAAGTTCTCTCGGGGGTCATGTAGGTTGTGACGGCTACCTGCGCGGGGCGGCCGAGTATTGCATGAGCCCTCTCCTCTAGTCATTGGCCTCCTGTCGTTGCTGGGGTTCCGTCGCTTCTAGCTTTCTTCTAACGCTTTCCTACTCGGGAGGCTCCGAGCTATCGTTTGAGCCCTATTGCCTGAGGCCGTCTGGGCCCCAGGTCGTCAGGCATGGTCTTCTCACTACTGGGGCTCTCGCCTCGTGTCCCCTTCATCTAAAGGTCAACGCCTGGGGTCCTGAGGGAGAAGCTTTCGTCCACTTTTCCCTAGACCAAGCGTATAGTACCTGAAGTATCTACTTCATGTCACCCACATCGGCTGCCAGCTTGCACACGTCTAACTCGGGCTACTCATTGGCTAGGCTATCCATAGAGGGGTTGTCGTCGTGGGCGACAATGTCCCTTGATGTTGCGCTGGCTTGCACTTTAGCGTTGACTATCTTCCAAGTAGGATAGTGGATGTTGTGACAAGTGGTTGGACTTTTGTTGTCATTCCCACAGACGATGCCAATGATGCGTCCCTGTATTTGGATTCTTGTGTGGATTAGGGAGCATCTGAATTCCTCGTCTTGGATGGATTGCGAATGGTCCGGTCTTCGTGTCTCTTAAACTGAGCCCTATGCACCACAAACTACGAATATGAATTCAGATGACGGGGGTGTTCTCCCACCATAAATATTTTGACACTCAAGTTAGAAATCTTTCCTAAATGACAGAAAGATACAAGCGTGAAGGTAATCGTGATGGGTAATGCATGTATACTAGTATGCAGGGAGTGCGGGTGATGTTTAGAGGAGGTTTGTGCTCCCATTTTTGCACTGCTAGGAGTGGCTTACTATCGTTGTCAGATTGAGGTGATGGTTTGAGGGAAGAGAGCTGGTTCTTTCTCCTCATTTGCTTGAGTGCAGGGCATTAGGATTGATTTCAGATTTTAAGTCACCGATTTGGTTGTCGAGAATTGGGGATCCTCTTCTCTGCTAAGGGAAAAAGATATTTGTAAGCTCCGCGAAGGAGGCCTTTGGACACGAAAATCTCTGACATATAGCTTGCCTAGATTTGCCGGTCGTTGAATGCTGGTAGTAACGAGCGGTATTAGTTGTCGCATTGTGGTGGCGCAAGGACCATCATCAGGCGTGGCCGGCATAGGCCTATTTGATTTTGCTTGGATTGGTCGAGTGGCTAATTGGACGGCGTGTATTGCGGCTTGCTAGCATTGACCTCATCTCCTAATGACTGACATTCCCTAAGCTAGCGCCATTTGTGCTGCTAATCTGTAGTTGGTTCAACAGAAATGCGGGCGAGGATGATTAGACGCGCGTTATGTGGCGCATGATGGGCCTTGCTCCAAATCTCCCGGGTTGCCGTCGCCTGGCTGGGTTCGCCTGTTGGTTGGGCCTGTCTACTATTAGTTGGGTCTCGTTGGTTTCAATACAGATCCGTGCTAGACCCATCAACTCCTATTGCATTAAAAGGGAAGAGAGCATATGCTCCTCTCAAATTAATACAGGGCAGTCTTTTGGCTCCCCACATTAATTCTTCCAATTAATTTTTAATTAATCTAATTAAATTTTTATAAATATGCCTTAAAAAGGTTAACACTTAACCTATAATATTTTTATCTCAACAAAGAATATGATGCTATAATGTGTGTATAATCAAAGCTGGTTATAGAAAAATATTAAATCACATTTAACTAAATCAACACTTTTAATTATAACTAAATTCTTTTTTTTATAAATCAATTAATTAATAAATTTTTATAGATAATAAATAACACCTAATAATATAATAGGACCTCCAAGATATTATGAATAATTATATATATTAAAAGAATATTTACACAATTGTTAATGCATAAATTTAATAATTTCAGCTTCCTATATCTTGAACAATCTAAGATATAAAAAAAGTCAGCCCTTATTTAATTTATTTATATGCATATATGATATTTAAATAAATGATTTGTTTAATTAGATTTTCCTTTCAACAAATCATGCAGCACATTTCTCCTCTTTTACGAGAAGTAATGAATTCTTTATTGATCACTCTTTTATCACTTTGCTTTTTTTTTTAATTATTATACCCAATAAATTCTTTGGGCCATGCAAGTTGATTCATAAGGTAAATCATCTTAAATATGCATGCTTGTATAGATGATCTCCTCTACCATCTTAGCACAAAAAATGTTATCTTGATAGTTTATATCTAATTACTTTAGATTATTTCTCAAACCCTTGTAAGTGAAACTTACAATAAGTGGTTTTTTCCTCCTGGAATTCTTCATTTTTAGGAGGCTTATAAAGTTTATAAGATATAGATCCTAAAATTTCTTTTTAATAGGGATTAATCAAAACAAACCGATAAAAATATCGATGTCAATCAAGATTTATGATCAAATTAATTTTCTAACCAAGATAAATAGGCCAAGTAATGCTTGATCAGTACTTGATCCATGCACATGCGTATTTTAGAAAACAATAACGCACTTAAATAATATTTCTAAGATGCTCGTGTATATTTTAAGCAAATTAGTCGTACCTGTTATATACGTGATTGATATTCTTGTGTGTTTGAAACATAATATTAATACATAATATGTGCCGCTTGTGTATGTTTTGGATTATGTCTTGACACCTGATCAATATCTGGCTGGCGAATATACATTAATTTTTTATAAATAAAATTATTAGCTGATTTTCAGTCATTTTTGTATGATTCTTGAGAGAATAAATAGAAAGAGTAGAGTGAAAGTGAGAGAAGAAGAGAAAGAAGAGAAAAACTGATGCATGCTCCACGGCGGCAACCGATAACCTGAAGTCGAGGACGGTGAGAGTGAATAGAGAGGAGAGCTCTAACAGAGGGAACAGATGGTTGAAGAGGAAGAGAGAGAAGAAGGAAGGGAAAAGGAAAGGGGAGAAAGAAAGGCAGAGTGATAGGACAGGGAGGAAGAGAGAGGGTAAGTGGACAATGGGAAAATATTTTCTATCTCTTGCATTCATCGTAGCCAATACTTATAATAGGAATGATCTAACTGAATCAGTTGAAAAATAACTAAACAAGACATGGCCTTTAATAAAAAGAACAAACCAAAAAGTTTAACTAATTACCTAATAACAAGCTAATTATAAATTTAACTAATACTTATAATTCCTATAATATATTTAGCTGGGGTAGTCCCACATTAGGCCCGTAACATTGCCTCGTTCATCAAAAGAACCTTGTCCTCAAGGTTGGATGCAAAGATAAAATTCTAAAGCATCATGATCCAGCGCAATTCAATATCTCCCTGGGTTCCATTGACGTCTGCATTTACCGTAGCTCCACTGTTTACCTTCTCTCGGAAAGTCAGTCTTCAAGTAATCAATCCACTTGTTGGGGATGGTCATTGCTAGACAGTAATCAAACCCAATGCCCCCTTCAGAAACAGAACGACAAAACGGCGGCGTGCCTGAAACATCTTCTACAATGGCGGTTGCATCACGTAGAATGTTATGGATCAGAGAACTGGCCATCATCAAATAAACAACTGCAACAACAGTTGTCGCCTCACTAAAATACTCATTGTAGGCCCCCGTGAATGTTGTGTTAATTCCATGATGATGAGACGGCATGGAAGTTACACCATCAAAACGGAATCCCTCAAATCTAAACTCCTCCAACCCCCATCTTTCGATGGATAAAAGAAACCGAAGGACTTCCCAAGTAGTATAATTGAACAATCTACTATCCCAGAGCTTATGATAGCCTCGATCTCCAGTGTGGAAGTAAGAGCCCTGTGAAGATTGCCCAACATCAAACCATTTAAGCCATCTGTGATATTGTTATTGGTATGACTATGAATAACATCCATCAACACCCGAAGGCCTAAGCTATGTGCCTTGTCAGTTAAATTTTTGAAGTCCTCAGGGGTTCCAGACCTACTGCGCACAGCAAAAAAAGTAGTCACATGATATCCAAATGATGCATAGTCGGAACACTCCATCACGATCATTAACTGTACCGTGTTATAGTTGTTTGCCTTTATACGTGGCAAAACATAGTCAGCAAATTCTCTATAAGAATCTATGCGTGGTTCTAAACCACCCATCTCAACATTCGCCTCATATATGTGAGGGGCCTTTGGTTTTGGTGGATGAGGAAACTTAAATGGGTAGCTCTCTGTGGGTGGTGGTTCTGAGTATACACCATCATATGGTGCAGCAAATATGGTAGGATCCACAGTGGCATATTTGATGCATGCAGGGATGTGATCAACCCAAATGCCATTGCCATACTGAAAGTGAAATGTGAGTCTTGAGTTGTACCGAATTGCAGGAATCCCACCAGAATCTAAAATTTTGATACGCCAAACACCAAATTGGTTTGTTTCCATCCTATAGGTGGGACC
>JAOVVI020010479.1:0-13063 GCA_028571085.2 Nepenthes alata
AAAAGAAACTGACTACGCGTTGAGCAAGGTACACCTTCGGATTTGCAGGTCACACATTGGAGGTAAGAACTTGGTATTCAAAGTCATACGGCAGGGCTACTACTGGCCAATGGTAAAGAAAGACGTCGTGGAATTCGTGAATGAATGCAAGAACTGCCAAATCCACAGCAACATTCCTCATCAACCGCACACAGAATTGCAGACCCTACAGTCACCCTATCCGTTTGCATAATGGAGGCTCGACATACTCAACCCATTGCCCATTACTTCCCAGTAAAGGAAGTTCATCATAGTTGGCATCAACTACTTCACCAAATGGTTGAAAGCCTCCCCACTGATACGAATAACCAAATACAATGCAACAGAGTTCGTTTGGCAAATCATTATATACAGTTTTGGGATTCACGAGGTCATAGTGATCGACAATGGAACCCAATTCACTGATAAAAAAATTCACCAAATATTGTATAAGTTTGGAAAAAAGGCTGGTTCACACTTTCATCGCCTATCCACAAGCAAATGGGCAAGTGAAAATAACGAACCAAACATTGTTACACGGGCTGAAGACGAAGTGGAAGGCGCCAGGGGCTCTTGAGCGGACGAACTATCTTCCATACTGTGGCCATATAGGATGATGCCAACGGAATCTACCCGTGAGACGCCATTCAATTTATATTACGAGACTGAAGTGGTTATCCCGGTAGAGATCGGATTGCCCAACCTTAGAGTCGAGAGCTTCAACCCACTCAGCAATTCTTGGCAATTCAAAGAGCATATTGACTTGCTTGAAAAATCCCGAAATGCAGCTAGATTGCGCACAGCGGCTTATCGACAACGGATCATTTGGGACAAAAACAAGAAGATTAAAGCACGCCGATTTGAGGTAGGGGCCTTAGTTCTACAGAATATAGAGACAACGGGCAAGAACGCTAGTAGGAACAAACTCTCCCTGAATTGAGAGGGGCCATTCCTATTCTTAATGATTCTCCGAAGCGGTGCGTACAAACTATAAACCAAAAACGGCAAATTGGTCCCGAAGACATGGAACACCATCCGCCTCAAAGCATATTATCAATGATTCATAACCGAACACAGGTAAATCCAGCATACATCATGCAAGTTGCTTATAATATGTACCATGTTTCAATTAATAAAATGACTATTCATTTACTTTATTGTTTATATGAATGCTTGCATGCCATTACATAAAATCGAATGACCTAAACTATCCGTAAGTCAAGTAAACGCTTTCACCTGCAACTCGACCAGCTACAGCTCAATCAAAAACCTCAGTCTAGCTAACCAAGGGGCCCAAATGAGGTCGACCCCAAAACCTCGATCCAAACAACCGAGCGACCTATACAAGGTCTAAAATGACGGCCTGGGGGGCTTGCGAACAAGAGTCGGACCTCCCCATTAAAGTGGCCATAAAAACCTTAGGGGGTTTTATCAGCATGTGTGTGATGACATCAACTTGAAGGAGAGAAAAACATCAGTAAATGGCAGTCGACAGGTTAAGACCAAATGCACAAAAGCCACGACATTTGCTAACAAGACCGAGCGCTGACATCCCGTGCAAATGACGGCCTAGACAGCGTCAAAGCTTCGCGACCGCGGCAATCAAACCTAGTCGACCAAAGTGAGGCTCACCAATAGATGTGCTACAACGTCCTTTCACAGGAAAGAACACCATCCAAGAAAGCCAGTGTGCTACAACTTCCTTTTGTGGGAATGAGCACAATCGGACCAATATGTCCAAACCAAGCCCGATGACAATAGCAGTATGCTTAGCCAACAAACAAAGAAATGTTGAATAAAGAAATTCTGCATAAACAAGGAAACATCGGCGACAATGATCAAAATAATCTATCTGATTTATTAAAGAAACAAAATGTACAATGGGAAACATTCGTCTGCCTCATAGATGAAGCCATTTGCCCACACTCGCACAAAGCGACTTTCCTAAGAAGCGGAGCCCCCCGGTGGACGTGATGAAGGCTCCCTGCTTGACTCCGAGAATTCAAATAGATCAGAACAACGTAGAGCTTCGGCATTCCTTGAATCAAGGCACCCCAAAGGAAGGTTGGGAGCAAGCAAGGACATGATCCGCCTGCAGAGGAAGAAACCATCCCGAAATCTGTCATCCTGTAAAGGTTCGACCTCACTCGGGCAGAATCGGGTCTTTAGCTGCCGTGTGAGTTGAGCAAACCGACTACAAAGATCGGCGAGCTGCTGCTCAGCCTCCTAAAGCTTATGCGAAGATTCTTAAGACATTGCCATCCATTCAGACAACTCACAGTTGAGGGAGGTGGCCCGATCTCGGCTATGCTGAGCCCTGACAATGGCGGCATCGACCCTAATGCACATCTCCTTGAGCACGTCGGGATCAACTCGTGTCTGGGACAGGCAAGAGATCTCAACATTTCGCTAGCGCAAGCACACCTCCACCAGACGTAGCACCTCCTGTGACTGCAAGCAAAAGTCAAGCGGTCAAACAAGGACAACACTAGGTACGAAAATGAAAAGGTACGTAGCTTGTACCGCAATGAAAGGCGGCTCCTCCGAGGACAAATGATTCGGTGGAGCACTGGGCGAATAAGCAGATAGAGTCCTCCAACCCAGCAAAGGCACTGCATGATAGTAGAGGGGCACCACGGAACTTGGAGATGAAGGAGAAGCATCGGAAACCTCCGAGAATTTCGAAGCTAGAGCCTCCGAGCAAGGCACCTCATCAGCCGCCACTGCCTCCACATTATTTTCTACTTGAGCTTTAGCCACTCGATCATTGCTAAGAACCTCCTTAACAAAAACAATAGGAGGATTTTTATCAATTTGTTGAGTGACAAATTGATAAAAACAAGAACCCTATATTTGGATAAGGTTGGAGCACTGATCGGCTCGATTGACGAACTAGTCTCAGGGTCACTTATCCTCAAAGCAAAAGAAACAGGGGGCTAACTGCCCTCGGCAAACCTGGCCGCCTCCACAAAATCTCAACAAACAGGAGAAGGGATACAGCCCAGCCTCCTAAAAGACTCGCCAGCATTCTGCGCCACCTCTGCAACGGCACAACTAGAGTCAGAGGAGGAACGAGACAGAGCTGCCCGACTAGTCGCCTTCTCAGGAGATCCTGGATGAACAACCCCGGTTTCCTCTAGGACTTGGGAAGCGGCTGAGCAGTGACATCCGCCTTTCCGTCCGAAACTCCCACTCAGCTCTTATGAACGCCCTTAAAGACAGCCTAAAGTCCTTTTGACAAAAAGAGTTTGAATGCTTCTCTGCAAGCTCCATCAGCAGCTTCGTCACGCATTCCTCCCACTCCAGGATATTGCTAGCATAGGCAGCCTCTACTCTACCTCATTTGTTGGAAGGGATCCAATTGGAAAGGATTGACAAATAAAAGAACCGCTCCTTCCAACCCTTTACTGAGTCTGAATTCCCTCCACTTATTTGATACTATCTGCGAGGGCTGAACGAAATCTAGTCTGCTTCCTGGTTGAACCAGAAGATTGCTTTCATGGTCAGGGTACCTAAGAAATATCCATGGTG
This sequence comes from Nepenthes alata, assembly GCA_028571085.2. Lineage (NCBI taxonomy): Eukaryota > Viridiplantae > Streptophyta > Magnoliopsida > Caryophyllales > Nepenthaceae > Nepenthes > Nepenthes alata. The sequence continues at coordinate 3,550 of JAOVVI020010479.1, forward strand.
GTAAAAGAAGATGCATAGGGAAACCAGGTATCGAACGACATTAAGGTGGAGGCGCACTACAGGAATGTCCAAAGATACCAGGATCTCGTATAGCTCCTGCGCAAAAGGGATACAAAGGCCTCTCTTAAGGTGGGCCTCGTAGATGGTTATGAACCCATGCTGCGTGAAGCAAGCCCTTCTGCGCAGGCAATACGTACGAGATGGTGCTCGGAATATTGTATCAAATATACAAATACTCCACATCATAGGAAATGAGAACAAATGAGATCACGTTGACGCTTAGGGAAGCCATAGAAAGCAAGAAAGGCGAACTAGGGCAGAGTGATTCAAGGCAAGAAGAGAAGTGCGAAAAATGGCGAGGGCTCAAAATTTAAATAACCAATGCATTAATCCAAAAACAGAGTCGCATGAGGAATCGAAGAGGCGCATCTCCATAATGACTGCAACATGTGCACGCAACGCAAAGTGCTGCGGCACGTCGATTTGCTGAGCCAGTTATGATGATTGACGTCACACTACCCTTGTAGCCTGCTGATAGCTGACGACCCTGACAATCGACAAGTCGACAGCACAACACAGGTAATGATGCCCTAACACGCCATTTACCAAGACGGCATACTGGCAGCACGCAGCCTTGACGAGCTTGAGACAAGTTCGATTAGTTTACGTCCTAACCATGTGTTCGGGACACATTATTGTCAGTCGGATTGTAAGAAGACCGAGTTGTCAATGGTCTAAGTTGTAAGACTGTCAGAAACCACGCAACATAAAGCAATTCAACTATTCACATCATGTAAGAATATTAGAGCCAGACAATAAAAACAATAAATGTTCGAGAAGTTTCATTTATTAATTCTTTTTACAATGTACAATAAATTTACAACAGTGGACGTACAACTCAAAAGGAAATAAAAAATACTTGGAGCAGCGACCTGACTTAAGTAGCCCGACCAACCTCAGGATGGACACATAAAGAAGAGAGGCTCTCACTGCTAGAGCGGCAGCCAAACTCCAAGAATAGCTAACTTCAAGTGAGAGAGAGAGACGGAAAGCCCTCCTTGCAAGAACAAGGCGCAGTTCTCTGGATTACTATGCTTGCTCTTAATTGGGAGGCAAACAAAGACCTCGCCCATAGAACGGAGCCCCAACTATAAGAATAGCATGTTCTAGATGGGAGAGATAAAAATCCTCTGTCTCACGAGAGCCGAGAGTTGAGCTGCAAAGGAGCAGGGTTTTTGAAATTGATAGGAGAAGAAACAACCATCCCAATCAGAAACTCGTTGTAGAGAGAATTGCCTGGCGCCAAAAAAGAGGACAGAGAGCCGCCGCCCAAAACCCAAGATTTTGCTTAGAAATACCAAATCCGATTTTGGGACAGGCATAAAAGAGGAAAACCAAGGCTTCTCTCAGGTAGACTTCAAGTGGATTCTCAAATCTCGCCTTCAAACATTAGAGAAGAACTTTCTCCAATTTCGGCTTGTAGCAGTGTAGGCTCCATGCCAGCTCTGAACTCTCACACCGCTTGGCTGGTAAAGACGATTTGTGATGCAAGGCATAAAAGGCCCCTTTATTTATAGCCAAGAATAGGATCAGCAGGCAGTTAATGTGAGGAGATTACCTATGTCAGCGTTATCCACAGAATATCAAATCAAATCCTGCCAAAATCCTATCCAACTGAACGACAAATCAGCAGATCACCTGGGGAAGGAACATGCATGTAGACCTATAGCTGGCGTCTTATTAATAAACATGCCGAAAGTTGAAAATTCAAACCTCCCAACACCATAAGCTGGCCAAGAATCTTAGCCCGCCGAAGGAAGAAAGGTCTAAGAAACGAAAGCCCAACAGAACGCTCCATTAACCTAAGATCCAGCAAGCATAGCAGTAAACCCGAGAAGCATGATCTGATACCATCCAATGATAAACGGGCAATTAGGGCTAATCAGTGGCATACTTCAACAGTCGTAACCCTGAATCAGCTGACAGTGTATATATTTAGGTGACGGTTACCATAATTTAGCCCCACTATTACCCTGATAGCTCAGCAAATATAAGGGAGATATTACTCCATGATTACAAATCACCCCAGAATGGTAGTCATAGCCCAACAAATATTCTCAGACATTGATTGCCATATATCACCCGAAAGGATCACTTAGATAGTGGAGCGAATATATGCAAACAACTGTCGCCAGCCGTGAGGCCTAAGGAAGGCTAAACCGACACTCGCTCTATAAATACTCCTCCACCACAAAAAATGGGATTGATTGATCAATCAACCAGACCACACCATTAGAGAACCAGTCCTCAAATTCATAGCATAATCCTTACACTCAAGCGTTCATATGCACTGAGATCTCGAAAAGTCACTCTGCCTATGAGTGCACCCATCCTAAAGCCGCTTGGTCCACGAGTGCACCCTTCCTAAAGCCGCTCTCCTAAATAATGCACCCTTTCAAAAGGCGCTCCCAATCGAGCGCACCTCTAGGAGCCCAGTCCTCCACAACACACCCAATCCCCCTCTCCCGCTTGCATTTACGTGTTTTGCATTCCTTTATCTTTTTCACAATCGAAAAAAGATTACTAACTGGGGAGCGAATCCCGTACACTTCTAACATCTTGTTTATTTATTGTAGTATATAGGATCTAGATTCCTAGGGATAAAGACTACGCCCACTTCAGTTCAACCTACCAGGCACGATCAAACAGCTCCCTAATTTGTATGTCAATCCAAATCTGGAGGCAAATCAATATCGATCAAATATCGGGCATACCGACAATATATCGCTACATTGTCACGCTATCAAAAATTATCAATATTCGAATATCAGATATCAATACATATTGGCTGATATTTTCATCTATAGTAACAATTAAGACAGGTAACAGTGCATAGGACAAGTCATCTCAGCATTATATATGCATACTAAATGAGAGACTGAATATGTGATTTCTTTTTGAGTGCACAATTGCATGCATGCGGTGGTACAAGTCTGCAGGTCAGCAAAGGTGTGAGTAATATGAATATCAATATCGATATTGGTCGTAACCATATCAATATTAGACATATCAGATAAAACGCATCGTTATCATATATATTAAAAAAATAATAAATTTCTAAGAATCGTAAAGAGGTGTATTGGTGGAAATTTTGAAATCAGCCAATATATCGCCAATATAATAACATATTATAATATTGTTATAGTATCAGAAAATTAAAGCATAAGAGACCATCATCGATACATATTGGCACAGGTTGAGTATATGAGAAGGGTCACATCTTGTGGCCGTTGAAAGAGGAAAAGATGCAACTGTTATTATATATACCTGGAAGCTTCGGCACACCCAATCTTTCACAAAGCTCGTCGCAGAAGTGATTGCAATTTTTTGATAACAAGTCATATGAGCTTCCAGGCCACTCTCTGCTGATCTCCCTTATGATCTGATTGAATTTGAAGATAGATAAGTTTGTCCTCCCAAGAAGAAGTTTCTCGCGGTATGTATACATCGAATTCTTCCCAGGAGGGCAGCTAAAAACGCCAGTTCCTTGTTCACAAAATCCAAATGACCATTCTTCATCTCCATAAACCTGTAATTTACAGCATAAACTATCTTAATTAAAGTCTTTCTCCATCTGAGTGTTCTACTCAAGGAGAACATGCAGAAGCCACCATCTACAAGAATACCAAGCACAACTAATTATAAGCATTATCTTTATTTTTCCTTTCTTGCTGAGTAGATTGTTCATGTAACAAAAGATCCTAAATAAAGAATACTGCATATCTGAATTTTCACAACTTTATCTAATTTACAATGGAAAAAATAATAATAAAAAACTAGATTAGCATGAATCCTGAAAGCATGCAAGCCATCTGAAACAAAGTCCATACCAAGACCATTCCCAAGGTCAATTTAGCTTGATAGTAGAATGCAAATTACATGATGAAATATGTGAACAGCTATCAACCTGACAGCCTGATATTTTAAAGTAAAAAGTAAGACAACAATGAACATATAAATTGATATTAATCAAAACCTTTAAGCCTTATTTGGAAACATCTATTTAAGGATTATATACAATGGACAAAAGAATGTCACAAGATGCTACAAACAAGCTTTTCCATTAAGCACGAGACAATACCAATCAACATCCAAATGAGAAACTGAATTTTGGTCCATTACGTTTTATTACATTGGATCCGAAAAAGTTGTGCTACAATTACGTCCATTAAGTTTTGGTCCACCCCCCCCCCCCCCGCCAAAAAAAAGAAAATAGAAAAAAATAAAAATAAGTTTTGGTCCTAGCCAAATAAGGACCACTAAGTTTTTGAATTTTCCTATTAATACAATCTAACAAATTTAGCAAGCTTTATTGCAAAAATGTTATTTGTTATCAACCCCTAGGCTGAGTGGATCTCTAGCTTGCTAAAATCAACAATTATTTGTCCATTCTATGGTTAGAACATGATTTTACTATGACATTGTTCAACGATTCTTCTGCAGAAAATCGAAGATTGGACCTAATCATAAAAGTGAAAAAGCTAATGTATTTTTCTAGGGACAGCAAATTGTTTCATTACTTCCTCATGAGGATGAGAGTTAAGGATCAAACAGAGAGAACTTGTGGCTGCTGGAATTCAAGCGCAGGTCTGCATAACTCTCAATCAAAAGCAGACATATTACGAATAAATAGGAAAAGGTCAAAGCTATTGGACTGAAAAACCAATTTCCACGGAACTAATGCAAAGAATATCTAGCAAAACGTATCTTTGAGCGAGTCCACCGAGCAGGGAGATAAGCGTCATTTGCCATCACAGAAACCAGTATCATGTTCCAACAAGAAGGTAAGGGGGGCCTTAGGCTCCAGGGACAGGGATGGAAGAATATTTTATGTTTCCTGAATCAAGTTTGGATTCGATAAATAGCCCTTTCTTTTAACAAATAACACTGCCATCACAATTTAGATTTAATTGCCATCATAAGGAGCTGCAATCTATCACAAGTGAGAAGTATTTCCATTGCACAAAGGCAACTGAAATGCACTTGATAAAAGATATTCTCATAGTAATACTAACTTAGGTATCTAGCTCACCCTTCCTAATGCCGCTGGAAGCCAGATTAACATAGCTCTTCTGCAATCTTCTGACTGAAACCTTCTCATTTCCAACCGGAATAAAGATATGCAATGGAGTCGGTTATGTTATTAAAGGCACACCTCAAATGTGCCTAGGCTCAGTGTTCAAAGCTTAGAGCCTCAACATGACTAGGCAAGGATTATTTCAACAAGCATGCACCTAAGCTCTAAAGAGCCCACCTTTTTGAGGCTCAAGGGGGCGCTCCTTGAGAGCATCATAGATATTTTTTTTAAAATAAAATTGTTTTTAATTATCAATTATATTTGATTGTTACTTCAAATACTAACTTTGTGTTTGTGAATTTGGGATTAATGATAATAATAAGTGGCTGATTAGAAATGATACGTCCCTAGATTCGGGTTTTGTTGTACTGATTAGGGAACGATTGGGTCTTCCGCGTCAGGTCGAACTCAAATAGATCCGGTCTCCATCTCTGATAACATGGGTCCTGCACACTACAAACAATGAACAAGAGATCAGAGCATTCATAGGATTTACTCCCCGATTTATTCTTTGACACTTAAGTTAGAAATCTTTCTTAGCAGATAGAAAGATACAATAATGTAAAAAAATGCATGAATGTATTTGTGGGGGAAAGTGAGTTTTGCGGAAGACTGACTTTGAGAATGCGCTCAACAAAAAGCGGCTTTGATAGCTGACGGAGGGCTAAGCTCCGGTAGTGCACTGGACGAGAAGTGGCTTTGAGAGTTTGAGAGAGAGAAAGAGCTGCGAGATTGAAAGAGAGCTTAGTTCTTTTTGAACTCATGTATGTCGACTTTTGGTCTCTTCCTTCTTTTGTGATGGTGAAGAGTATTTGTAATACTTTGCAGAGATGGCGCTAGCACCAAGGCTAGTGACAAGTGTCTTGTCAGGATCCGCTGACCTATCTCGGTGATGGTCGTGGCCGACGTGTCAATTGTTGCCTTGCAGTGGTAGTGCAACCGCTGATGGCCATTGCTAACATTCGCCTGACCATTCTAGTGGGTGATTCGTTGAGTCGTACTGACGGTGGTAGCGGCCTAGCAGCAACAGTGCCTTTTTTGATCGTTGACTACAGCTACCAATGGAAGGTGTCTGTGTTGGCGCCCTCTATGCCGGCTAGGCTATCGCCTCTAGGTTGGAAAGTTCCTCCATCGTAGTTGATCGTGTTATAGGGGCTGCCTATTGGGCCTAACCGATCCCTATCTCCATTGGTCGACTGTATGTAGCCATGTTTGGACCTACTGTTTAGGCCTTCTGGGCCTAGGTTCTCGTGGGGCTTTGCTTCGCGGATTAGCCTGGCTTGGACTTGGGTCGGCCCATATTGTAGCTGGACCCATCAAGAAGAATAAATTGGATGGAGATTATCATAAGGACAATAAATTTGCATTTGAGAAAAATTCTTTAACAAAGAGTTCTATAGCTAAAATAGTTGGAATTAAATTAAGAAATAGTGTAAACCTTAAACTATACGTGCTTATATAGCTACTCAATTGGAATTGTAAATGATGGAGATGCTAACTTAAAGAGATACCAAAAGATGAGGCTTTTGTCAAACCTATAATCTAAGGAAGGAAAAGCAAACAAACTTTATTTAATGATGGTAATACATCTTGAGAATAAATATTTCCAATTTGTCGACAAATTTTATTATTCATGCATGTTTATATGCTGAGTTATTTTATTAATTGCCACCACTTATATTATTTTCTCAACTAAGAGTTTATTAGTATTTTTAGAAATATTTTTGATATTTATTATTTTATTATTAGTTTTAATAATTAAAATTCATTATAAGAACATTCTATATACATATTTTATAATTGAGCGTCCCACTTCCATCAAGCCTGCACCTAAGCTCCAGAGACCCATTGCACCTTAATGTGCATTACGTCTTTAACAACACTGACTAACAAACTAAACAGGGTTGACAAAGGACAAAGAAGATGCCTGCTCAAAGATAACGACATCTTTCATAATATGGGATAAGGGGGGAAAAAGATTTATCAACTTAAAAAAGATTGGAACTAATGTGAAATAAAGTGAAGGATAAACATGAAAACACAGGGGATAACACAGTAGATCTTCAAGGGGCATGCAAGTGGTGGCCAGACTCAAACTTCTTTGTAGTTTCTTTTTCATTGGCTAGTACACTAGAATTTTGAGCAATTATTCTTCCCACCATCTCACCCTAAAAAATAGTTACAGATGCCTCATAAGATGGAGAACGGCTGCTCCCATAGATAACAAGCACCATGCATACTATTCAAAATCTACATGGAGGCCAATGAAAGTATATTGGGCACAGCTAATTGTGTAGTCACCTCATAATGAACTAAGGAAGCCCAGAAGAAACTAGTAAGTTACTATCAAATGGACGCTCAACAGAGTATGGAAGCTGAGAAGGTCGTCAAAGCCTACAAGCCATAGATCTCATTTCAGAATGCAATAGAATTAATGTTTCATCAAGAAACATCCCCATGCATCTTGAACATTAACAAAACCACATTTCTGACAATCTGCCTTGGCAGCAAACTGCGCACAGACACTTAACACACACAAACTTTACGGAATAGACATTGTTCTACCACTAGATCATTCAGCTCTACTGCTTTGCGCACACGTAAGTAACACTAGAACTAACGAAAAAACAATACGCACAGTTTAGTTTGCACGCTCAGGTTTCACAAAGACAAATGTATTTATATAGAACACAGAGTGACTATAACTAAATTGCATGCACAAGTTCTGAAATCTAAAGAGATGCACATCAAAATCTGGATACTTCACTCTTTTCCTTCCTATTCTTCCCGTAAGTTCCCTATATTAACCCTCCGAAAGGCACATAATGGGGCGAATTGACACATCTTACTTGTAATTCAACACATCTTACTCGTATCGGAGAATCAAATTAGTCAATTACTAACAAGAAGCTAGCGCCTGATCATCCAGCCTCAAAAAAGAACTGCATAAGTACACCGAAAACCTAGATCTGATTATAAATACTAGAATCCATTTTACGGCATAACATGCAAAACACTATCCAGTCAATTAAGGAGAACAATTTCGAGTGAGAGTGAGAAAGAGACCTGGACAGCACTGTGGAAGATGCCACCTAAACCGATACCATCTTTGAAGATCTTGTTGATCTGCATAATGGTGTTGTTCGTCTTCTCTGAGCCACTGTTCGTCACATCGTAGATATGGAGGACAACCTCCCTCATCTCGCTCTCCATCTCTCACTCCTTCACTCTCAAAATTGATTCAAAATCCCAGACTCTGCCAAAATTATGCCATGGACAACGCAAATGTTTCACAAAACAAGAAAATCGAAAACGCTTCGCAACACAATCGATGATTTTCCCTTCTCTCTCTCTCTCTCTCTCTCTCTCTCTCTCTCTCAACCATTCATTCTCGTTTAGCTCAAAAATTCCTCACAGAAGTCCCCTTCGGATTTCAAAACAGTAAACGACGGGCATGGCATCCATATCGCAAGTAAGAAGCAACAGTGGGCAACGGTGATTCCCAAATGACGAAAATAGCCCTGAAAGGAATGTGAATTTACGTGGGGTCATTTACATTGATAGTGGAGCAGCAGCTGCTGCTGCTGCCACGTGGCCGGTTGCCCCGCATAGTCATGGGCCCCACCACCTTGTCTGTCAAATTATCAGCAACAGCAGAAATTTTTTGAGAAATATTTTAAAAAATAATTCTTAAATCTTTTTTTTATATATATTTTTGAATATCATAATATATATATATATATTATATAATTATATTATAAATTAATATATGAGACACTATTTTATTGAAATTATTTTTAAAAAAATCAAAAGGTATTTTTCTATCGTTAAATTTTCTCCTAAGTGAAAATATTAATGAATTAGTATTAATCAGTACTAAATTTATGAAAAATAATTACTTAAAAATATTATAAAATAATTATTATATATGAAAAAAGTATTATTTATAAGCTTAATTATGTATCATTTTTATATTAAAGTTACTAAAAAAAGGCAAAGATTTAACTCCGATTAAATTATTATTTTTTTTCACCTTTTTTCATAATAAAATTAATAATATTAATATAAATAAATATATAAATATATATAAATAATATTTTTATAGCCAAATTGGTTAATAAAATAATTATTTTTATAAAATAAAATAAAATTAGAATAGAGTTAGATATTATTATTTACATATTTAATTATTAAAATAAAATAACTTAAAAATTAAAATTTTAATATTTAGTTTATAAAATAGTCTAAGAAATAATATAAAAATTTATCATAATAAATTTTTTTCTCCTTATTTAATAAAAAAGATATTCTTTTTTCTTATATATATATATATAATTCTAAATTATTATTTAGTATAATATATATTTTTATCATAAA
>JAOVVI020010480.1:925-13063 GCA_028571085.2 Nepenthes alata
CTTCGGTTGGGAAGGGGTTTCCACGTAAAAAATGCAGTGCATTCCTTATTCATTATTCCTACTAAATGGTGGCTGTTGATGGCGGGGGGTTTAAATTTTTCCGCTGCTGTTGAATCTGGTGGATCCGGATCTTCCGACCCCAACAACCAGACCACAAGAGGGGAGAAATATAAAGACAAATGTTAAACTTTTCTTTTATTTATAATATTTTAATAACTTATTCTTTATGAGTCTTAAATTTTTTTATTTATTAAATCTAATTTATTTAACATATAAAAAATAATTAATATATGAGCTATAAATAAATAATATATAAAAAAATCTAAAAAATAAACAAAAACATTCCTTTTAGAACAGCCGTTAAATGGCCATATAAATAGGAAAAGGGAGGCTGCTATACATAATACGTAGCAGCCTGGTTCTTTATTAAATTTCTATTCAAATTATAATATTTAGTCACGAAAAAAAAATTAATAAATAAATCATATTTATTATTTTCATTTTATAAATACTTAGAAATTTTAATTTTTTTTTTAAAAAAATATATATAATATTTGCTAAACACTAAATTTACATGTTGAATTTCTATGGATCTGATATGGAATGTTACGTACCCCTGCATAGTGGCTTCCGATATGATTATAAGTAGTTTGCACATGTAAAGCGCATAGAAAAATGATTAAAAGCAAAAAAAAAAAAAAAACAATAATAAATATTAATAATATTAAGTTGGCCTCATGATCACCATCCTTACTGATGAAGATTAGTACATAAAATAAAAGATAACATAATTTATTAAGCCTAAAATTGCCTTTACAGGTAGTTCAACTCCTGCGCGCTGGCAATTCCTTCAAAGCAGATCTATTTGCTAAATTATAAATTAAAATAATCATACAAAATTATGTTTTATAAGTTATTCATCTTTACAATATAAAATTAAAATATGTTATATCATATAAAATTGATATCTAAATATTTCAACAAAGAAAAGCATCTCATCAATCCATTTATTATTATATAGATTGCGTGAATCATTTGATATAAATAGTTAGGCAAGATGATACGTTATTATATCTTTACAATATTATTATAAAATATAAATAAATAAGTAAATAAAATATTATAATAGCTGATGGGTACAGTCAGACAATACCTGGCTTAAAGTATAAATGGATAAGATGCTCAAATACTCATTATCCAACAGAAAGCGCTACAAAGTCTATCAAGCAAATGGTGCATAAATGTACAAACCAATGGTATACGATCTGAACAATTATGTATTAATGGGTTATAATGAATCATTTAATAATCGAATACAGGCAGTGGCTGAGTTAATTTAGTAGTAGTTCTACCATTGAATTGAGGTGACCATTATATAAATAAGTAACACCCATCACTACTCATCTAAAGCGGCTTCATACCCACATATTGATTATAAGTGTCTATCAACCAAACGACGCTTCTCACCGATAAATAAACTTCCATTCAAAGAAAGGACAACGTCAAAGGATGACACCAAAATAAGAGGATAAGAATTATGTTTGAGAACAACAATAAAATAAAAACACCCAACCAGGCAAGTGTATAAATATAAAAGATTCTCTAACAGTCGGGTGTATAAGACAAAAGCACTCAGCCAAACGAGTGCATCAAAAAATATTTTACCCTCCAAATATACAATCATTTCCATTCATTCTACATCCTCACACTCATTTTCTTATATTTTTTATCGAATAGAAAGAATATTAATTAAAATATTAAAAAATAAATTTTATATATCTCTTATCTTTTATTTATTTTGTTATAATATGTAAGATCTAAATTTAAATTTATGGATACCAAACTTGTTCTTGTTCAAATATTTAGACACAATTAAATGATATTTTAATTTATATATTAATTTAAGTCCTCAAAACACATCATTACTAAAGAATAATGTTTAAATATTTAAAAGATGAGCATGCCCCAAAAGGTTCATTGGTGGGAGGAGTGCATCATTTTACATTGGCATGAACATCGCACGCTTTCACACAGATTACGGCTTTTTGTGAAAGGTAATGATTATGGTTCAAACTATTCTTCTACTGCCTACTTTTAGTAGGTTTATTCCACAAACTTATATAATATTCAAAATTTTCATATTATTATATGAAATATATCTATTTATAATATCTAAGTATTGTTTAGTTTATATTATTAAGGGTATAACGTTTATAACATAATGGATAACCAATTTTTCAAATAATATATATTAAGGTCTCCACGAGATATGAAGTTGGAATTTACTATGTCACATTATCTACCTAATTAGTAACACTTTAACTAACATTAAATTTTGATCAATATTTTCCTAATGTTCACCAATTTATTTAGTTATCAGATGATAGTAATATTCGGTAAAAAAAAAAATGCATATAATTAAATTTGTATTAAGTATAAATTTATAGAGATAAAATATCAATTTTTATACTCTTATGTCTGATTCTGGTATGTCTGTGTTGGTTTTAGACCTTCTTATCTGTATTTTTTTATTATTTGATATTTTATAAAATTACTTATTTATTAATAAAAGTGTGATTTTTTTAAAAAATAAAATTTGAAATAAATTTTCATACATTTATAGTAAACTTTAGACATATACTTAATTATTAAATTTAACTTTTTACTCAGTTACCAAGCTTTTGAAGCACAGAAGAGAAATTTACCATGTTTAATTAATCTATTAGAATTACATTAATAAATGCATATATTATTAACCGATCCGTCTCTAAAAATAAATATTAAATGGGTTATCACGTATTAAAAGATTAACTACTAAAATTAATTATTAAACAATTAAAATATAGAGATGTAAAAATTTTGTTTTCATAAAAATGTAGCCCATAAATGGCTAATCGTCCATTTTATAAATTCCATTTCTTATTTTTAAATAATCTCAATTTATTTTTTATAAAATTAAAATTTAAAGATAAAATAATAAACAGAAACATTATTTCAATTTCTATCCTCTATTATTATTTTTTATCAACTTCAATCATTAAAAAAGAAATTAGCTATAAGAAAGCTAAACCTATTCTAAATACAAATTATTGCCAAATTTCTTATTTCTCAACAAGTATATTGAAAAAAAGATCAGTTTTTAAACTTGCTTGAAACAATTTTCATTTCTTTTGATCTTAGAACAGTCACATTATCTGTTTGTAACAGTGATTCAAAAAACAATAAAAATTCGTACCAAATGGTAAAAAAATGTAACATTCAAAAACTAACTTCTCCAATTTTTCGTTTAAAATAAAATTAATATGTAACTACACAATAAAATCAAATGAAAGGTGGGAATTGATTAACCTAATTAACAATGTAATAAATATTCTAAATAATTAAGTTACCATTATGTCTTTTTATGCATCAGCAAAGAATTTAGACACACAATTTCAATCATACCAATTTTTATCCATTGGCATATTAACATACCCAAGTAAATAAATATATATATATATATATACACCACATTATTTGAAGGTACTTAAAAATAAATATCCAAAAATAATGATTTTATATAGAGATTCCAAAAACTTACCAATGTGGGATAAAATGTTTTGCCCACCATGAGATTGATGGAGGTAAAAAGTAATCTGTTCCTCAGGAAGAGAGAAGCTTTTTTACTCCAACATTCTTCATTTCAATAACAAAAGTCATGAGGCTCTAGAGGTTCAGTAAAATGGGCACCCAAAAAAAATTAAAAAAAAAAAATACAAGCAAAAATAATAACCTAAGCTTATACATAGGTCAGATTAAGATATCCTCAGCCTTAAACTAAGGGGACTGTGCCCTTCCAATTTCTTCCCCTCTCCATTCCTGAAGCTGGCTGCTGTTAGAGAAAGACAAAAGCAAAAGCTAGTACTCAGAAGGGTGAGAATCTAACTGTAGATTGGTGATGATAGATATCACTTATCCCTGCTTCACACCTTCTTAATTTGCTCCCTTTCCATTCAATCTTCTTCAAAGGCCCAGCAAGATGTAGTAAACCAGAGTAATGGGTAGAGCTATTAGCATCCCAAATATAACCCTGCATTCAATATAATTCAAGGATTTGATAAATGAAAGACAAGAGTTAGCACTTCTTTCTTATGTTAAGGAGTTAGGATTCAATATTTTTCTGTCCAAAACCCAATTAAAGAAAATTACATATCCCAGTTCTACATCATGAAACCAAACAGAATACCTCTATGTAGTTAAGTTATTCATAGTGTTTCTTCAGTTTAGATTTCCAGAGTTTTACCTCTATATAGTTCTTCATATAAGAGTTTTTCTCAATAAAGTTGAAAACAAACACAGGGTTAGTTAGTAATGAATGGGGCAAGACTTTCATAAGTTTCGGGATCTAGGGATGGTCAGATCCACTAATCTGACCCTGTTATTTTGAAATTGAACCCGTAATATTAAGGTCACATAGTGGAGTAACATTCCGAACACTTCAAACAGCCATTTTAGAATTGTTGTAAGGGCACCAAATGGAAATTTTTGCAAAATATGACGTCTCATCCATCCATCCGTTTTTGTCTCGGCCACCAGTAGATGTATGAATCAGACGCCAAATCAATGAGGATATTTCAAAGATGTCTCGGAAAGAATGGTCACATTACTAGCAAGATAAGCACAAGCTATGGCAGTACTACTTTAGACGGTAGGAGGAATCAGTGATGGAGCAAATACCCAGTGCTCAATATGTCGGGGTGAACGTTGTACTCCTTGGCGAATACGAAGGGGACTATCCCTTGAGGAAGAGCTGCCTGTAGAAGATAAGAAGACAAAAAATTTCCTTTTTCTTTTGACTTGCAAGACAAATAGCAACCATAAAAACGGTGTTCCAAGCATTCTCAAATTCACTCATTCTTACTTGGACAATGGCAATGTGCAAAAGAACACCACGCAATCCCACGGCAATCGAGGCAGCTGCCATGACAGCAGGCCCGGTGATGAATCGAACAGCCATGGCAAATGTTGCAACGGCATTGCCACAAGCTATAATCCGAGGCTGCAATGCCATGAATAAACCTGCAATGGAAAATAAATTTCTTACAAACAAGGCAACTTGGCATTAGGACAGGTTGATTTCATGTTTGTAGCAATCGACTTGCTGTGAAGCTCGATGAAAATCGGGTCATTTTCAGGCTTGTCCACTAGTACAGGTTACGGTTTCGGGCTCAGATTTGCTCTACAAATTTAAGTCCAGTTTCAAACCATCATAGGGCCGCACTAGAGGAAAATGCCTTCGACAAAAGAAAGAAGCATTTACCAAGGCTGAACATGGCCATTCCAAGACCAGCATTTGACAAAATAGCGATAGAACCAGCTACAATTGCAGGCATTTCAACATGCCACCTGGGGAAAAAAAAACCAATTTAAGTAATAAAATCAACCACCCAAGAACATTGAGCTAGAAATACAATAAAAAACGTTATTTTTATACGTACTTGTAACAGATGAGAGACCAGGCGACGCCAAAGAGGCTAGAGTAAGTGTTGGGATTCCTAATTAGTTTTCTCCAAACCATAATCAATATCAGTCTTGTCATCACACTCGCAGGCGGCATGGAAGTCGGGTTGGCTTCATCCTTACCACTACCTTTGGGCCGAAGCTCGGCCGTGGAGCTCGAGCCGAGCTTCGAGAGTGTCGGCCCTTCCCCCTCCGCCCCATTCGTGCCGGGTTTCCCAAAAGTAAACTCATCGCGACCATATTCATCATAATCTACATCACAGCAAAAATAGGAACACAAATCCATAAATATAGATACTCTAGAGAATAATATTAGAATGGTCACTTGTTCAGATGCAAACAAGATGAAAATGTTTTATGTACACATGTTTCTTGAAGCGTGGATGTAGAGGAAGAAGCATCAGAATAACAGATATCCAACAGAAGAGAGATATGACTAAAAAACAACCACAACCAAAGAATTTTAAGGACAAGAGGGTTTAAATTGTTTAAACCTTTAGGGTGAGCTACCCCTCCAAGATCATTCCCGTAATCACCACCTCTGAAAACATGAATCCCTCCTTCGGTCACAGGTGAAGCACTTGAGCTCCAAACAAACATATGAAGATCTTTTCCTCCCTCAGCGCCATTACCTTTCTTCTTCGTCCCAGGACCCGTCGTTGCCGGAGAAAATATTCCGGCGCTGGGTGGCGCCGGATACCCACTTCCTTGATCAGAATTCCCCTGCCCATAAACCCCATTTGCCCTCTGACCATTCCCAAATGCCCCCATTCCGCTCTCCTCGTCGAAACCCAAGTTGCCGAAGTTTGAATGCCTCGGGCTAACGCTGCTCATATTCTTCCCCCCATTTACCAATGAGTAGAAATCAGTATGGTTAAAGCTTGAACCTCTGGGCGTTGGATTCCTTGAAGATTGAAGAGAATAAATCTCTGCATTTGTCAAGTTTGATGGCCTAGGTGTTAAGGAAACTCCAGAATGAGGCCCATGAGAGGGTCTAGAGAAAATCTCTGACCTAGAACTGGTCGATTTTCTCACAGTGACATGAAGCTTTCCATCTTCGCCAACCTCTGCCTCAGTTTGCAACGGCTCTTTGCCATCTAAAGAGATTATATCAGAATCCACCCTAAAGGAAATAATAGACCCAGCAGTATCAGGAAACTGCTCGGTGATTAAAATCTTTGCCCCTCTATACTCGAACAAGAACAACATCAGGGTGTACCAAATAATGCATTGAAGGACAACTATTTGGACCATTAAGGTGCCTGAGGCATCACTATACATGCCTTTCAACAAGGGTATGCCCATAACAAGAGTGTTTGGCAATGTAGACAGTGAAAACAGAGTAATAGACCACTCAAGAGAGCCTCTAGAACTGACCCTTGACCAGATTGCAAGGATTACTAAGACAATGACCTTCTGAAGAGTGTCAGCAGCTATGAATCTGTAGTTCATGGCATAGGGATTGTTTGTTGAGATGAAATGGAAAGAGAGGAGAGGGACGGCAAACAGAGCAACAAATCTATTGATGCCTGAACATTGATCTGGGCTGAAGATTTTCCACCATTTTACTGATCCGTAAGCTAAGATCATGGCCACATAGAGCGGGACAACGGCGGTGAGGACATGGTATAAATCGGTAAGAGTAATCATCTTAGCTTAAACTAAAAGAGCTTCTTCCTTTTTTTTCTCTCTCTCTGGAACGGGTTTTCGACGGGTTTTAATAAGTACCCAGAAGATAATGTCTTGATTAAACACGTATCCTGAGATTCTATTATCAGTTTCTCGCACGTCCTCGGAGTTTCTTTTCGAGAAAAATGTTTCAGTAATCCATCACTAAACCGTCCTCCGTATTATTTGAGGCTAAGAAATTATCCCATCTGATGGAGTGCGAAAGATAAGAAACAATTGGAGAATTGGGAGGGCGGGAGACAAAATGCGACAGACATCGCCAGAAAGCAAACTAACGGTCGATTTTCCGGCTACCAAGAGAGGATGACGGCTTGTTTGCTATGAAAACGCGGTGAAAGTGGAGAGGGAAGGAAGGGGGCGAGGGAGAAAAAATAGAGTCAAGTGGAGGGAGGCAAAGTAATGAAGCGATACATTTATGGCCGGATTAATGGCAGACAAAGAAATGAAAGCTGGGGTCCTTCAACGAGGCCGCTTTATTCAAGTCTTTTTCGCTGCGGACAGGGAAAACCTATAGAGAGGGAGAGAGGGAGAGAGAGAGAGAGAGAGAGAGAGGAGTATCCAAGCTGCAATCGAAAGAAAAGGAAGCCTTTTCTTCCAGGGAGTTAAATGACCAAACAAGGCACTGTGAGAGAGAAACTTGAGGATGGAAAATAGCCATTAACAAAGTAAAAGCCAACCCAGTGAGCGTCAAGATTCTCTCTCTGCTTTCTGCAATTTATACAGTATCATATTCATGGCATCACAATAATGTTATTCTCTCTTTTTTCTAGTGGTAAAAAATTTATTAATTTATCCTTTCTATTGAATTTCTACTGCTTCGCCTTTTCTTTTTTGATTTTAAATAATAATTGTCACGTTAGAGCATGAGTTTATGAATTAGGTTTGCATGGGCTTTTTTATTTTTTATTTTTATTTTTGGCGTGTGATTTGTCAAAGTTTAATAAATCTTTTATTGATAGATAGGAAAAGGAGAGGGGCGGCCATGAATGAAGAGGGGACAGGGCGTACCTCTTTAGGTTTACAACGGTATATTAAGGTTTCCTAGTGAACTGGGATTTGAGAGTATTTTGCTGAATTTTATTATTTTAAAAAGATTATTTTTTAATTTTAATTATAAAATATTCAGAAACTGTAATTAAAATAAATCCTATTTAATAATATAAAACATCAAAAATAATTTAGTGTCTATTAAAAAAGAATTTAAAATATTATTTTATAAATTTAGCCCATCTAACACATCCAAATTTTTCATAAGATTAGTCTAAACTCGTCTGTAATTATTAGATTCATCCAATTTTATTTTCATATCAATTACATTAATTAATGATCTCTATTAGTAATGAATCTAATTAACCTGTATCAAAATACTAGAATGTAGTATTTAAACTTAGCTTTTAAATATGAAAAAAAAATTATAGTGGTTTCTTCAAAATATTTTCTAAAAATCCTATTAAAGTTTTTCATGAACTATTCTAGCTTTTATTTTTATTTTTATTTTAAGGTAGGGTTTTGATTCATAATCTATTTTCTAAAAATTTTAATTACTTCTAAAAAAAATAAGTATAAATTTACGACTTGGAGACCCAAAAAAAAAAACAGTAATAAACACCGTCGGCTCTTAAGCATACTCGGGTTTAAGTATGAACTTGGGCAAACACCAAAGAAGATCGGCCACTATTAGGTTAGGAAAAATTAGCCATTTGCATGCAAGGGATCTTCTTAGTATTATTTAATAACCTAAACAACATCTAAAAGGACTCATCTTTTAGCTTTTAAGTCTTAAAGTTTTATCACTGTGATGTCATGTCAGGAATCATTATTTTTCGTTGCAACTTGTCTCCCTTGTACAAATGAATAATAACGTGTGTTTCAATCCATTTCACTAAAAAAAAACAAAGCCATATTCATACATTTTTAATTACTTTTGCCACATAAACTTAAGTTATCGTAATAAAATATTTAAGACACGTTACAAGATTGATGGTTCACTAGACTTCTTAATCATCCCTTGTGCCATGTTATCTGATTATGAACTATTTGATTTAATTTTCATGCCAAATCATGTGTACGATGAAAAATAAGTATACTTATCATATGTGAGATTTTGACTTAACCAGTGATAATCCGATGGTATACATGACATTGATTAATTGAAGGGTGGAAGAAATAATTAAATTGTACCGATTGATCTTAACTCATTAATAATCAGAGCTTTTTTCATTATGACTTACCAATTAAATAATTAAGTAATGAATGAAAATAATTCATATTGTATCCTCAATGTTACTCGTACTATATAAATATAATAGATAAGTCAATTGTACTCGTTCAGTATCCCATGGTAACACATGAGCGCAAGGGTATTCAATATGTACAAGCTTCACAGGTCGTGCAGCTCTTGTGTAATCATTGGATTGAGATCTAACGTATAAATTTTAATACTAAAAATAATATATTTTTTATCTATCTTTTTATTATATTAATATTTAAATATTTTAAAATTTTATAAGATATATGTTATATTAGATAATCTAAAAATTATCGAGTAAAACAATTGGAGATGTAATAAGGATTGATATTATTTTCCAGATTAAAGATAGCAAAATCGATGGTGAAAAATAGAGAGCACGGCATAAATATAAGCATTTAATCTAAAAAATGATGGATTAAATTATTTGTTATTAAATCGAAAACAAATTAAAAATATATTTTTTATTTTTTCGATAAAGAAACTAACTTATACTTCAATATCGTACTGCAGACTACTATGCTCTTCTTATCCCTCGAGTCTTTACTCACACCATCATTTTTATTGACACAATAAAAATATTCAGCCTTTACTCAGTTTTATTTTTTAAATTGAAATCATATTTTGACACATAAAATAAAAATAATTTATTTAATTATACAGTATTGAGGGGGAGCTAGAGAGGGGCTCAACACTCCAACAAGATGGAGCACCATTTCTAATGAAAAACCATTCCATTTCACAGGGGAATTACATATTAATTATACTGTTATACAATATTGCACTATTGTGATTCAATGAAAAATGGTCTAATTCAAACTATTACGATAGTTTGCATGCATGTTTTTTCCTTAGTTTGAATTATTGCAATATTATAACATGGTTGGTGTTATAATATTGCATGTTTTTTTCCTTAGTTTGCATGCATATAATATTGCATGCATGCAATATTACGGTGTTATAATAATTATTGCAAAATCATGGTTGGTGTTATAATTATCGTAATAGTCACGAATAATTATCGCTGACTAGGGATTTTAACGATTTCATTGCAAAATATGAGATTTATAGTTATATTTAACCTACCTTCTATCAATTAGTATGTCACACTTGCCATCGGCCCCTTATTAATATACTACTATTTACATATATTTTGTAGGTTATACTATAGATCATAAAATAATTTAAAAGATTTTGAATTAGATCATTTGTTATGAACTTTACATTATGGGGTTTGAGTAGAACCTCCAACTTATAAGTTTGAGGGCTCTCCCCCTATATGACGTCTTTTTAGGATGAACTCTCCCCTTAAACTTGTGCTCGCATCACTAATAGATATTATATTTTAAATTTTATACATCACAAATCAAAAAATGATATCATATGTATTAAATTTGCTCCCCGTTTTATCTTTCACTACTCGTGCCAGAATTGCACTAATCAAATTATCCTGTGATTAACTAATGAGAGGTGGAGGCATCTTTATGGCAACCTCTTGCCCGAGATTGCTTATGTAGTGGATTAGTTATCTCGAAGATAGGCTCCTAGTCCTTTTGGTGTAGGCTTAAATGTTGTAGTACATGTACATTTTAGAATAATTGAATGCTAGTTGTGAGATCATACATGACAAATTTGTAAAATAATATTATTAATCTTACAGATATTTAATCATATTATATTATAACATATCATTTGGTATATATGTATATATATATATATATTTATATATATATTCACACATAAAAATTATATATAGGTCTTTTGTCAGAATTTGATTTTTAGGTTCACGTCTTGATATTTGTTTAAAGTTTCTGTTGATAAATTAAACAATTAAATTTTGAATCTTAATAATTAAAATCTAATTTGACTTAATCATGAATTAGAAAAAATTAATATAATTTGGTTTTGAGATTGGCCATATAATATTCGTGACTATGTTTATGTAGTATATAGGCTTTTCCTACATATTATTAAATTATAATAATTTAAATCAATTTATCGTGCTTAAAAGTTTTGGGTTAGAATCGTGTAAATATGCATATAAATCTTGGTGAAATTCCAACTGCCTCGTGTAAAACATATGGATGAATACTTATTTAATGGACAAATAAAATAACCAATATAATCCTATAAATATGGACAATGTCCAAAAATATCATTTATTTATTTATTAAATATTTTTAGGTGGCATAATTTTAGATATTTAATTATTTTTTGTGAGCATATTAAAAATTTTAAGGAGATAAGACGTTATGTCATAGATAATATCTGAATGATATCAAAAGGGCATTCATGTAGCACAACTCATAAATATATAATTATAGATCAAATTAAATATCAGTGATTAAATTTGTAAACAACATGAATTCTTGTTAAATTTAAAAGAATGATAAGTTGATTCGTAAGACAATTGGGGGGTGCCGTTCTTTCCTATAGACTTATATTCAATACTGAATATTTTATGATATAAATGCCATAATATTTTTTTAAAAAAAATTTAATATAAAATTCAAATATTAAAAAAACAAATTTAAATATTTTTATAATTTAAAAATTATCTATTAATTTTTTATTTAATAAATAAAAAAAGCGCGTGAGATGCTCCTAAGTCCCGTTGATAGTCATCAATAAATTCCACACAACCTTTAATCATAATCCAAAATCTTCTTGTCCGTTAATCCCCCAAAAACACAAAGCCAAAG
>JAOVVI020010481.1:0-13063 GCA_028571085.2 Nepenthes alata
TAATTGAACCGTTTGGTTCGGTGCTGGAAAGAAATTTTTTCGGGTTTTGCTTCAAATTTGGGTTACTAGCTTTCAAATCAATTATCGAAACTGATCGTATATATATTCAAAAGTGAAAATGGTGGAAGTTTTTAATTTAATATAAGTTTTTATTTTGTTAATTGAAGAAATATTTTCTTTGACAAATGAATATAATTTATTGATAATTTACTAGGCATCTTGCATTAGAGGAGGCAGTGTTCGCAATTGCGTGAGAATTATGTTATTGGCAATTGGTTGTTAAATTATATTTCAAGTTATGATCTAGACATTATTATATTATGCGTGTCAAGATATAGATTTTATATGTTACATTTTTATAATATTATTGGAAACGTTATGCTAGAAACTAATTAACCGATGAAGTATTTGATTGGTTAAGAAGCCTACTCGAGGTTTTGGAGCTTCAACCTTTTTGAACTAGTTTGATTGGTTCAGGTCAAAACAAATAGTTCACGGTTCAAATAAATACTCCTACATTACCCAAAGGTTCATTGATCAAAGAGACATGCAAGACGAACTTCTCTTCTACAACCAACTTGTTTTACATGCATAGGGAGGGTGGCTATCGGTGCCAGAACCTCAGCAGCCGTGGCTGGCGTATTGGAGGGCGGAGAATGCCGCCACCACCATCACCACCGCCGCAATGGCTAGAAAATGGCTTCATCTTCTGAATCTCCATTTTCGAACAGTAAGTTGAGAACAAGCTGTCAATTTTGTGGATTCATGTCTATACCAAACTCCCAATTCACTTTTATTTAATTTTTTGGGCAGGCCTCAAAAATAACTATCAACTCAGCACACAATACTCGTCTTCAATTACAAAGTTGAAACAATTAGGCTTAACTGATTAATTTACGACACACTTAAGATATCAGAATAAACAATTAATCTGACCAGCCAATTCGAAATAGAATGCTACTACCAAACAAGGAACAAATATAGGGATGCTACAGCGCAAATATATAACGTCCACTCTCTAAGTAGGAACAAGGAAGTCTTAAGCTTCAAAAACGTCAAATTGGTCCTATTGTAAGGATCAGTTCTTAATGATCATTAGACAAGTTTCAATCAAGATTTGTAAAAGAGCTCATAACCCAGTGAGCTAAGTTCACATGCAACTGAAGATTGAGCTTGTTTATTTCCAATGGATGATGACAGATCTAACTGCAGTACTTGTGCCAGGGCAGGGAAAAAGCAAAGGAAATTCCTTCCTAAGCCAACCAAAAGTAGTTTACTCAATAAATCATCTGTTTGAGCACAAAAATATTCATTCATTTACAAGTTTACTGTTCTATTAGATACGGCAATAAATGGAGCACAAAAAATTTATAGATCGAACATCACATTCACCCAACATCATCAATGAAAAATATAGTCACTGGTTGTTCTAATCTCTACCTGTTACTCTCCCAAAGACCCATAACAGAACAAAACAAAGGGCAATTTGCAAATGCTCTCTAAGTGTTAGCTTCTGCCTCCTTTCGCTATGCTCTGTCATTTTATTTACAAAATACGACAACAAAAACTGTCAAACGAGAACAAACCAATGATGATGTTTACCATCCCATCAACTGCACCAACGATTTCGATGATCCATCCTTTCAAATTTGCCAGCGGGTATGCTTTTATTCTGAAACTTCGCCAAATCAATGGCATTTTACTCGTAATTCATGTCATCCATTTAACAAAAAAGCACGAGTCCAGCATGGCGGAGTAGACTACTATTCATAGTTACACGGAATACAAACTAAGAAAATGGGAAAACGCAGTTCCCTCCCATTCACTTGCAATATGGAGGGGTCATTTCAAACCATAAAGAAAATTAAAGCTCAATTACCAAAAAAAAAAAGACCCCCCTTTCTGTTCGCATCAGCCTGCATACAAGTAAGAGGGCATAAGAGAGTGAAGGGAAGGGGATAGAGACAGCTGAAGCAGGGGGTGAAGAGGACGATCACATTCTGGTTTGAATAATAAAGGAAAGGGGTGGGTGGGTTTCAAGGGCAGTTAGGATTCCGGCCCGGGCCTCCATAGTAAAAGTGAAAACCCCAGTCGCCATTGTTGCCTGTCTGTACAGCATAGCAATTGGACTGCTCGGTAAAGGTGCCCACATCTTTAGGGGCCTTGAGAATGTTTGAGCCATCAACCACCTGAATATTCCTGAAATAACTAGCCCTTCCAAACCCTTCTTCAGGGAAGTGGCCGCTCCCCATCTGAGTCGAGGTATGATCCCCACCTGGCTCAGAGTTCACCACCTCCCCTCCCCACTCAATCATTGACGCGCCATCTGCCAAGTACGAGAACAACAGGGACGGCCAGTAGCCCAAGATGTAGTCCTTCCCAAACTGCATCCACCAATTCCCTTCTTTCGGATCCTACAATCAAAACAGCCGTAAACCATAAACAGACCTCCCATCAATTATAAATATAGCATAACTAAACTAACTCTTAATTTAATTCATAAGCTAGCAAGAAATAGCCAGTTGGGCATTAAATGTCATCTCAATTTTGTGTTCTAATCAGATCAGTTTGGATTTTTTTTTCCTCCCAACTCTTCACACACATGCTATGCTTGATGATTAATTTAGTATTTCTAAATCAGGTTCACTTGTTGGGTCACATGGATACTCAACAAATATTTGATGATTTATTAAAATAATTAAAAGTTACAATCTCATATTATATTATTTTATTTAATTAGCCTAAAATATTCAATAAAAAGGATGACATTTTTATATTTTTATAATCAGTCATTTTCTTACCTTATAAATAATAAAATTACTCATTATATATGTGGATAATAGACTTAAACAAAACCAGGTTCGGGGAGAGTTTAGATAAAATTTTATGATTAGTAAATCAGGTCCACCCAAACAAAACCTGATCACTCGGACCAAAGGCCTGAACCGTGGCCATCCATGAGCTGAACTAGATCGATTTGGGCTGGTCAATGAATTTTTTTTTATGTTTATTTAAAAATTTATATTTGTATAAAAAACATAAAAATATATAATATTTTAAAAATTATAATATTCAGGATAAAATATTATATAATTGTGTATTTTAATAAAAAGTTTCACATAAAAAATTATTAATTACACAAATATAATCTATTGAAATGATTTTATAAACTTAATATTTATTTAAAATAAAAAATATATATTTATGAAAAAAATTATAATTTGGGCCGAGCCAAACTAAATACTTTGACATGTGACCGTGCCAAACCTAAAAATTAATCGGGCCTACTTTTGTAATCATATCCGTCCACAGCTTTTATATTTTGACCTAAACCCATAAAATTTCAAATCGTTCTGACTAAGCTAGTCAGGCGACCCAATTTAAATTAGGTCTAGTGGATAAGGGTTGTTTATAGATAAGTATAAAGGTGACTATTATTGTATTTAAAGCGAAAGTTTTCTTTTAATAATTTTTCTGATTTCTGATTATGGGATTCTCATCCAGAGAAACAGAAGAGATAAATAATCGATTCCAAGTACTTCAAGAGAAGAACTTTAACCGTGGATTTAATTATGTTATAACGTTTAATTTTACATTATAAAAACTGTAAAATAAAATGATAATTCTAAAGATTATCAGAGTAAACCACTTGTCAAAGATTATTAGCATCTAATGCACAGCCATGTCTTCTCCATCCCCTTAAATTTACACTCATATAATAAAAAAAAGAATTCTGATATTCCAAAGATGCATCTTTTTTTAAAGGCATAAAGAGGGAAACTTCTTTTCTAGTTTTGAAAAGGATATTTTTTTCACAGGGTAGGGTGGGGTGCTACTCATCTGCCTTCAATTTGTTATTCATTCTTTAGGGGGGGAAAAGTGCAGTGAAATTAGTTATAGACGATCTCAAGAATCATCATGAGTGTCAACAAGGAAGAAGGGAAAGTTTGGCATTTACCTTCCAGACAAGTATACTGATATCATACTGGGAGTTTCGATAAGCAGAAACAGGAGAGATGCTTGCTCCCATTGCTATTTCATTGTTGATTTGTATGAATCCTGAGCATAGGAGATTGTAGCAACCAGTGGCTTGATAAGCATCACTCTGTGATTCATTATCATTTCACAAGATAACAAAATGCAAACAGGTTAAACTTGCATAACATGAAACTATTGGAAGAAAAAAGGAGATTGCGGGGAAAATGGAAAGCTCACAGTCCAATATGTGAAAAGTCGTGTGTTGTTATCACCATACAGATCTGGACTAACCTGTTACAATAATTCACAACAAATTCAGAAAATAAGGCCCATAAAGATCGATTCTGCACATTGGAAGAGAAGAGGGGGAGGGGAAAAAAAAAACCTGCAATGAATTATGTGATGCAAATACAACTAATGGAGCTTCAGTGCTGGTTAGTCCATTATCTATGGTTTAGTTTCCCACTTCTGATTTAGTTACATAGTAATATTTAGTACCTGCCACCCAGCTTCAATGCTGTTAAGGTCCACACCAAAGGAACCTCCCAAAACCCAGATTTGTGACAAACTGAACTCATTGGGTTGCTGAATCTGAGGTTCCCAAACATTTATAGTAGCTTTTGCTCCATAGTACTTGTCTCCTTCAACATAAGCAATAGCATGCTAACCACCAGAGAAATTTAGGAAACAGGAAAATTATAAGACTTGCATGCAGGAAGTCGTATTTCATATCAGAAAGAAAGAATTTGTCAATCAAAGGTGGGTAAAGGGTTAATAGGGAGCAAACAAAAGAAGATTAAAAGATAAAGAGCCTTCCTTTCTTTAACTTTTTTTCTTAAAACGTGTCTTTTGTAAAGGAGCAAAAGATTAAGATGAAGATTTTAACTGACCTGATGCCCACTTTCATTGACAATATCAGGATCTGCAGACTTTGGCTGAGGGACGCTTCTGTGTTTCTTTCTCCCATATCTTTTCACAGAACTTGCTCTCAAGATATCATTCTTCTTGGTCCTCCTAATAGGTATAGTTCCTTCAGGACACTTACCATTCAAATGCCACAGTTGAGTAATTGGATTGGTTCTCTCCTTTTGTTCGGTCGCAATCTTGTTCTCATCAAATAGGCCCTCTGGATGGTAACTAGGCCTTATCTAATATCCCAAAAATATTTCAAAAAGATGTGAGCACTCGGCAGCAAGATTTCAGCCTAGATAATAACAGGAAAGATGCAAAAAATAGGAAAACAAAAAGGAGAGCAGAATAGTGGACCTGAATCGTATGGTTCTTGAGGAAAGGATGATCAAAAGCTGGTTGACGAGAGATGTGAACACAATCTATAATATCACCATCTGGGCTCTGTCCAAGCCTCCAAAAAACACAAGATTACGTTGTGATTTCGAATGCCATGTAGAATATCCCGCAAGAAAAAAAAATCTTAAAATATGACAATATAGACCATAAGTACAAGTCTCTTGACAAGAAATAAAAATACCCAGAATACCAGAATGCTCGAAATAATTTTGCGATGGGGACGAAGATGGAAAGGGGAAAGCAACTAATTACCCACCAATCTCTCTAGTAACTCAAATGGAGAAAAAGATAAGTAGACTCTACATGGAGAAATTAGATAAAAACCAGTCAATGATACAGAGATAAATCTCCCAAACATTCACTGATTAAAACAAAAAAGATAAATCCCCCAACATCAGAACCCATTAGCGCAAATGAGAGAGAGAAAAAACGAAAAGAGGAAAGACACAAGAGGGGAAAAAGGCATGCTCTTTACTGTCCTCAAAAGAAGTCAGTAAAATAGAATGCTACTCTTTTTTTCCCTTTTCGACTACTCGGTTCAACGACAAAATAGAAGCAAACGGATCCAAGAAAATTAGATGGGCATTTGAGAGGGAATAAACCCATTTGCAGTTTTTATCCATTTATGATCGAGTGAAATCCATCAGCATTTAATCAAATCAACAGGACAAGCAATAGATGTACTTAGACTCTACCCAGTCCCCAAAAAAAAAAAAAAAGATTGAAATTTAAGGGGAAAAATAAAGAGAAGAGTGGCAAGTGGGAGGTTGGAACCTGAATGGTATGAAAAGCGGGTTTGTTCAAACGCTTCAAGTGCTTGGCGACATCGAGTTTCTGGCGAGACGCTGCCGGAAACCCAGCGGCGCAAGTTAGCGAAACCGAAACCCACGAGAAGAAAAGCACACCGAATGCTGCCCTTCTCATTAAATCTCCGCTAAATTGCGATGTCATTGCAGACCCACGAAAACCACATAAATCCAACCAACGAGTAGCCTGGATTTGCTCTTAAAGCTCAATAAGTCCCCACCAAAACAACAAACACAGAACCACCATCACTCAAACTCTCCACTCTGCTTACACTGTGCACTTTCTCTCAGTCCTTTTCCCTTCCCTACTGCGGAAACGCTCTCTTTACTCTCTCCAGATGTACACAGCCACAAGAAGGAAAGAGAGGACACAATCTTTACTCGAATAAAATTAGAAAACTATGACGAGAAGACAGTGGAATTTATTGACGCCAGAAGGTGGGGTTGAAGAACGTCATCCCACCTCTCTCTCCTCCTACTCGTCGTTTTGGGAGAAAATTGCTTTGGCGAGAATTCGAAATGTGCCCGTGGTGTTAAATTCATTTTTTATTTGTTTGGTTTATAATGCTTTAAATCGATTTCAATAAAAATATTATTTATATATTAATTATACAAAATTATTAAAAATAAATATATATTTTATTTTATTTTAAAATTTTAATCTAATTATTTTTTCTTTTCACATCAAAAATAATAATAATTTTAATATAATTAAGTATACAATTAGATATATTGATAATTTTACTTATTTATCTATATAAAACTTTCTTTTATACAAAGGCAAAGAATGAAAAAAATCAGAAGATACTAAAGTCAATTTAAGCCCTGATGGGTACAACTAGTAATAGGTTGGCTCAAGAAAGAAAAATGACCCAGATCTACAATGATCAATTTGTGCCTAAACGGTTAACGCCCACCGTTAATTGGACGAAAGGCAAAGTGAGTCAAAAGAAACCCAAGAGTAAGATGAAATACTTGCTCTCAAAACGGTCAACGTTTTCGTTGATCATTTAAAGACCAGGCCTCAAGTGGGTCAAGCCCAGTTTGGCCCACGCAACCGTCTACGACTAGCAATGGAGGGCAATCTCAATTGCAACAGTCATCAACAGATTCGACGAGCATCCCTGGAGGAAAGTGCCAGAATCCTCCTCCTATCTGCAATAAACCATAATAGTTGCAGAACGTAAAATGAAAGCAATCAAGATAATACCCATTACTACCATAAAGGCTCCACACCAGAAAAGGCAGCGAGCCCAACAAAGCGTGGGAATTAAGCATTTCTACACAAGGAAGGTATTGCAGCACTGTGGTTATAAAAGGCCATCGAGTTCTCACTCCAAGGCACGCATTCATTGGCCCACAATAAGCTCATAAGCTCTCGTTTGCCCATAAAAATTCTCTGCAGAAAATCTCACATGTTTTTAGATTACAAACGCTCTTTCTTTCTTTACCACTACGATCCCAATGAATACAGTGCTTAGAGTCCACGCTCCTCACGAGCCAACAAAGTCTCTCTCAACGAGAGTATTCACCCATCTCAAATACTCTTTGCATTTCTTTGCATTCTTTAATTTCACCTTCTTAATTCGAATGTTATTTGCTGACTTGAGCGTTAGAGTGTTTACAGTAGGACAACCTCCCACTGTCATCTGACTTCTTGTTTGTAGTTGTGGTGTGCAGGATTCAAACTCAATGGACGGAGTCGAATTCAAACAAATAATTTGACCCGAATCTGTTCAAAACTTAGATTCATGACGCATCATTGGAACCGCCTGTGAAAAGCTTGCAAAAAGCCGATCACTTTTTTCTGTTACTTCTCTTAGTTTCACTCTCCACCTTAGAGTCGTCAATCAAAATGGTGAACACAAGAATACAAGCTAGCGGTTCCGCTAGAGATACGACCACATCCGACCAAGACCACTTAGGTGGTAAACCGATTAACGGGGTGGTTAATGGTGTGCTAGAACCTTTTTTAGGATCTGGCGGAGCACATGAGCAGTATGAACAAAATACTCAAAATGCTCTATGACTGCCAAGAAAATGCGTAGCAAAGGGCTCCGCCCGTAACAGTCCCTGCACCAGCCTTTAAGAGGGGAGGTCAGAAGAAACAAAACCCTCCAAGAAGGCCAAGAGGTGAGGCAACACTCAGATTCCAAAGGCCTCACACACCCGGAACAGTTCAAGGCTCGAAGAACGTTTAGACAGTAAGATTTCGAAGAAGAGTTCTGAACAATGGAATCTCCAATATTTTCGGACAGACGTCTCCTATTAGGCTCAGGAGGGAGCCTTTAGAATCATTAGATCCGCTGGTGGAAGTAGTCAGCTGACTACTCGCCTTGTCAAAGAAAGGACGGAGTTGAGAACCTTTCTCAACTCCAAAAGAAAGGTGACGTCATCCCCACAAATTTGATGGTGGAGAAGGTCCCGCTAGTCTAACCCCTTGGTAATTGTGCTTGCAA
Source organism: Nepenthes alata (assembly GCA_028571085.2). Lineage (NCBI taxonomy): Eukaryota > Viridiplantae > Streptophyta > Magnoliopsida > Caryophyllales > Nepenthaceae > Nepenthes > Nepenthes alata. Next base: position 8,552 of record JAOVVI020010481.1, read on the forward strand.
TTTTCTCCCCCTACAAAAACGCTTAGTATTAGCAACGGAGAGAAAAAGGAGAAGGAAAGCTGCTAAGGTTTACCTGCTAGACTTTGCTCATCGGCCTCGGTGGCCTACTCCGTGACCTTGAGTCAGGCAGCGGAGGGCTAGAGACAACAATCTCCGGAATAGGCCCAGCAGTGGCCTCCGTCGCATATTCCTCCGGCAACTCCACCATGAGATCCACCGCCTCAACAGGCTCTCTGACGGCAGACTTCGCCAGCAATTCCACAGAAGGGCCAACCACCTCAACAGGCTCTTCTGGCACAGCCAATAGCTCAGAAGCTGGCTCCGGTAGATCATCTCACGGCAAAAAAGTTGGCTCCAGCAGCTCAGTTCGCAGCACTGCTGATGGCTCTGACAACTCAGTTTGTGGCTCACTTGAAAGCTCCACCCCGATGGCTTCCGGCTCCCACTCTGCCAATGCAGGTTGCTCCACAACAATGACACTGTTTGCTCCGGCACGTAGCATGGCGTCATATTTCTTGAGAGCCAGCTCCACTTCGATTCCTAAGCAGTCGCCCACTCCCCCAAGACGTCCGGTGGCCACGTAGTCTGGTCCTGAGGATGGGGAGGAAGGTTCCACCGTTGCGGCCTTCTTATGTTTTGGACTAGTAGGAGCAACATCAGTGGAGGGAGCGCCGGTGTCACCACCAATCATAACACTGGCTTTCCTCTTCCTTTGCGAGGGCACTGGCGGTGGTGTCCTGAACTTCTGGATTGGAGAAGGAAGTTCCTAACGATCTATCTTGGCTTCCTCTTGAGAAACCAAATGTTCTCTCCTAAATTCAGAAGTATTCTCCCTCACCAATCCCAACAACTTAGCCACAACAGCAATCTCGGCCTTCTTGGGTGTCCCGGTGAAAGCTTTCGGGACATTGCCCCAATCCCGCAACAGGGGCCACGTCTTAGCAACGCACATAAAGAAAAAGTGATCCTTCCAATTTTTCAATGAGTCATAGATGGCCTCGTTGACCGGAAGGTCTCTTAGAGACAGGAAAATCCAGTCTCCACTTTGTGTAAAATGGAACATCACCCTGATAGTGTCGATTGTCATCATCTGAGAGTGATGACGCATGAAGATGCATAGGTAACAAAGATATCGCACGACATTAACATAAAGCTGTGCGATAGGTACCTAAAGAGCAGTAAGGATGTCGAGTAGCTCTTGAGGGACTGAGAGACGGAGCTCACTCCTCAAGTGGACCTCATATATGGTGACGCAACCCTTAGGGGGGAGCACGCCCTGTCTTCCTCGCTGAACATCCTGAAGACTATCGACTTAGGGATGTTGTACTCAATGTACAACTCCCTCCCCTCACTGGCCTTGATGACTGAAGCAATTTGGGTTACAGAAGGAGTCGTGGGAATGGAATCAAGAAGGAAGATGGTAGAACACTTAGAAAATTTTTGAGAAGAAAGCGTGCAAAATTGAAAAGTGATGGACGGACCATTTAAAGGAGTGTGAATGCCAAAGAAGGTAAACCGTCCCAAAAACATACGCCCATCATTGCTGACACATGTCGCTTCCTGAAAGGGTGCAGTTGAATCAGATCCTCTTGCGCATTAATTACCGGGATCACAAATTCACTGCATAGAGACACGTGACCAACTTTTTGACTAACAGGTCGGCGGCATGATGGCGCGTCATTTCAACTCCCACATCGTCAGAAGTTTCCTAAATTTTGGCTCAGATGGTCAACAAATCTGGTCAATCCTTCCTTCATCTGTTCTTCGAATTTTGGTCAAGATGGTTAACGACTCCGGTCAATACTTCCTTCAACAAGTTTCTCATATTTTGGCTTAGACGTTCAGCAAATTGGGTCAACACTTCATCTATTTTCTGAATTTTGGTCAAGACGATCAACGACTCCGGTCAACGCTTCCTTCAACAAATTCTCCGGGTTTGGCCTAGATGTTCAACGAATCCGGTCAAATGCTTTCTTCCGCAAGTTCTCTGAATTTTGGCCTAAACGGTCAACAAATTCGGTCAATGATCCTCTAAGCCAGTCCTCCGAATCAAGATTTCACAATCAATGGACCAAGAGTTTCCGTTAATTCCTTTGCCAGGCCACCTTAGGCGGGTAACCCAACAACTCGCGACCCATTTTGAGCATGCTGGAGGCTAAAATTTCAAACCACCAGCATGGGGACTAGTGATGAGTAGGCCAGTAACGGGCTGGCCCAAGAAGAAGGAACGGTCCAAATTCACAGCGGTCCATTTACGCCTAGACGGTCAACACCCATCGTTGACCGAACGAAAGGCTGAGTGAGCTAAACGATGCCCAAGAGCAGGATGAACGACTTGCTCTCGAGATGATCAACGTTTTCATTGACCAGCGGTAGGTCCAGCTGACCGTCTAAGTATCAGGCCTCAAGTGGGCCAAACCCAGTTTGGCCCACACAACCGTCCGTGATCAGCAATGATCCTCTCCCGTGATTTTACACTCTCCACAGAGGGCAATCTCAATTGTAATGGTAATCAACAGATTCAACGCGCATCCCTAAAGGAAAGCGCAAGAATCCTCCTCCTGTCTGCTGTAAATCCTAACGGTTGCAGAACGCATAAGAAAAGCAATCAAGGCACACACCCGTTACTGCCATAAAGGCTCTATGCCAAAAAAGACAACGAGTCCAATAAAGCGCGAAAATTAAATCTTTCTGCACTAGGAATGTATCGTAACACAGTGGTTATAAAAGGCTATGGAGTTCTCACTCCAAAGCACACACTCATTGGCCCACAATAAGCTCACAAGCTCTGGTTTGCCCATAAAAGTTCTCTGCAGAAAAGCTTACACGCTTTCAGACTACAAACGCTCTCTCTCTTTTTGCCACTATGTTCCTAGTGAACACAGTGCTTAGAGTCCACACTCCTCACGGGTCAACAAAGTCTTTCTCAACGAGAACACTTACCCATCTCAAACACTCACTACATTTCTTTGCATTATTTATTTTCACATTCTTAATTCGAAGGTTATTTGCTAACTTGAGTGTCAGAGTATTTACGGTGGGATAACCTTTCGCCGTCACCTCACCTTTTATTTGTAATTGTGGTGTGTAGGATCCAAATTTAATGGAGGGAGTCAGATTCAGACAAACATTTTGATCCGAATCCATTTAAAATTTGAATTCAAAACGCATCAAATATAATTTAGATATTAGACATCTTTCAAAAAAATATACTTGGTACATCTCAAATATTCACCATTAAGTAAAAATTTAATTACAAAAAATTATATATATACTATTATTTATAAATTTTAATTTTATAATATTAATATTAATTAAATATTAAACCTAATAGGAAAAATAAAAAATAAACAATTATTTAGATAAGTTTTTTACAATTTTAAATTTTATTCATTGGATTTTTTTATTTAACAAATAATATAAAAATATACTAAATGTATCTCACTAAAAAAAATATATCCACCCTAAATCCCTGCCTAATGAATGAAATAATCCATGAGAAGGGAAAATTCCAGCTCTATTACTTAGTGAAAAAATAGAGATTAATTTGTGTTTTTTTTACTGGTTAAAAGAGTAAGAATGGGATAATAGAATAAGAATGAGAAAATAAAATAACATATTAATTGATGGGTTTAGTAATATTATGGGCCGATTCAGTCCTAGGCTCAACCATCAATGTGACGAAGGGTCCAATAGACAGTAGAAGAAACTTTAGGAAGAAAATCGATCCAACCCAACCCAGACACTACTACAACAACTAAGATGAGGCCTAGGGAATAATGGGTCAGGGGAACAAGTTTTAGCGTCTCAACCGGTAACCCAACCAAACGGATTAATCCAGAAGACTCTCGACCAGGCAACTAATAGAGCGATCAGAGCATGCACTTGCAATGATTAGGGCACGCGCATGCAGCCGCCGCTTGAAGCCGTCTGAGATTGGGTCGGGGGGAATGCTCATAGCCTCGTCATTATAGCAAAGGGATGCCTAACAATGGTAACTCTCATTAAAACCCCAACGGCAAGCAAGCCTGGAGGCGACATCTGTCACCAACCTTGGCACCAAATCCTTTTCTACAAAATATTACAAATACTTCTCGTCATCTTAAGGTGAGAGGGGTCTTTTCGCACATTGTCTGAGAACACTACGTGAGCCTCCAAACCCTCTTTGGAATAAGAAAAACCTCCGACTTTTCGGAGTGCAAAAGGAGGCCAAACTCTCTCCATCTCCATCATTAGTGAGCTACATACGAATTGTATTAATAGTGAGCCATTTACCAAGTGTATCCTTAGTGAGTCACTTCAGAGTACACTTTTAGTAAGTCACTCTATAAGTGCACCATTAATGAGCCACTCACTTAGTACAATTTTAGTGAATTACCGATCACATGCAACCAAACGGAGCCCGGTCCTCCATCTCACTTAGTCGCCCCCCGTCGAGTGTAGAACTAACCTCCTCTCAAACAAATATGGCTCAATCCTCCTCTCACATCCCCACACACATGCAACTCTATC
>JAOVVI020010482.1:0-13062 GCA_028571085.2 Nepenthes alata
TCCATTACAAAAATAATGATGGCCATGAAATCATTAAGCAAGTTAAAGAAATCACGCTTCGGAAGTTTGGTTTGCCTCATGGAATGAATCCATTGACCTTGATAATCTGAAATTTTAGTTATTTGATTAAGGATCCTAAGTAATCAAAAGGGCGAACCGTCAAAAAACTAAATTGTTAGGAGTTTGAGTTGTTAGAAAATAAAGTTGTCAGAATGTGGAATGGTTAGATCTCTACCAAACTAGAATATGGAAAATACTGAGGTATCGAGATCAATAACTGAAATTATAATTTATAATTTTTTTAATTGATAAATACTACTATTTTATATTAAATTTGTGAATTATCATCTTCATTTTATGAGAAAATCAAACTTACTCCATAAAAGATCAGTTGTGTTATTGCTTCTATTTGCTTCACCTTCGTATTTGTCTTATTTTTCTCCAGTCTTAACTCTATTTTCTATAAATATTTGATAAAAGAAAAGCATTGCCTACCATGAAAGAAGAAGTCTCTCTTGATGTTGATATTTCTAGGAGTAGGGACTATTGACAAAGAAAAAAGAGAGATATGACTTTTAGTTTTTAAAATTATTAAACAGTCCATATTTTTTAAAATTTATAAAATATTTCACAGTTTTTTAAAAATTATAAAATTATTCAACATATTCAAAATTTGCCTAAACATATTCAAAATGTGTCTAAAATGTGTCGAGATGTGTCCAAAACGTGTCTCAAATGTGTTGGACAAAAAAAAAATTAACACGTGTCGAAGCGTACTCGACATTTGTCCCAGTGTGTCCGAAGCGTCTCAATATCTGACATGTGTTGAACACTGATACTTTGAGCCCGAAAGTGTGTTCATGCTTTATAGATCTAAACTTTCGGCGATTTATAATCTTATACGGATAAATACAAATTCAATGAAAGGAATAGATTTAGAATTGTGACCTAAATGCGAAAAATACAATTCTTCTTTATAGATACACTTATGTATAAGGTACGTTCTTACAAGGTAGGCGCTAAAGTCATTTGCCTAAAAATGAAACAAAGGGGGAAGGGGTGATCTAACAACCATAACAAGATGGAAAGCAAGAGTAGCACAGACGTTCACCCATTTCTCAAATGCAACATCCAGTTAATTGGCTCTTGCTAGTTAGTATGAAAATCCAAACGACGGTCTCCCAATACAAGGGTCAAGAGATATTGAACTAAGTAATCCTCTCCAACAAGCTGTGAAATTTAGATGCTCAACAAGGGGCATCAAAAGTAGCCACCTGAAAGGAAAAATACCTCAGTTCATGATGCTTCATAAAAGAGAAAAATTAAGATGATTTTCATATAAAAGATGGTAGTCAAGATAGATTGCATGAACGTCTCATGAAAGAATATGAAAGTATCTAGAAGAGCTCTCTCTTTAGATTCAACAAATAGAAAATCTATCAGATGTTGTGGCTAGAGGTTTGGTTAAAGATTGAACAAAACTCTATCAGATGTTGAGACTTGGAATCTGGTTGAAGACCAAATGACAACTGTTCCTTTTATAGCAAAAAACGAGCTACAAAATGAGGTGTTTTGAAGCGAAGAAAAGCAGTCAAATAGTCAGAGAATCTCAGTTAATAAAGTAAATAATCAGGCTCTGATTGATAAGATCAATCAACAATTAATATGTATTGATTAAAATTCCATAGAGAAGGAGCATTCAGACAACATTTAAAGCACACCACTCGGATTTTCATTCTAACATACTCGACATTTGAATCCAATTTCCGAGCATGGGGGTTGATATTGGGTACTGTTTAAGAAAAGATCGGCCTGACCCATTGCTATGTGGGGGCTATGAACCGTACGTCCTTAGAGAAATATGAATCAACTAAGTTGTTAGGCCTGCAACGGAAGAAAATCCAATTGAGCTACCAAATATCCGAAAGGCCGAATTGCTGAAAAAACAATGGACCGAGGTATTGAATGATCGGTCAATTAATAAATTTGAACTATGAATCTCAACGAACAGTTACATGAATTGGAGGATGAACGGTCGAATCAAGTGAACAGATAATGCACCAAATGAATAGATGTTAAACCTAGAACTTATGTAACGGTTCAATCATTTAATTCCCAACCGATATAACTCCTCAATTAATGCACAATCATACCTCTTGAAGTGGGGTACGTTGATTAACAATAAGATTATAAATACATATATTTCCTTCAAACAAAGGGATTCATATCCGATTTACTCATAAAATCAGTAAATATAGAGTTCTAACCCTCTATACACTTGCAAATCCTAAGGAGCCAAGTCCTCCATTTCTCACTCTTTCCAATCCTCAGCCTCTAATTATCTTTCATGTCCGAAGAAATATAACTAACCTAAGCGTCGAAGGATATTTTGAGGAGCAAGTTCCGTATCCTTTGACCTTTTGTTAGTTGTTGTGGCGTGGAAGATTCAGACTAAGAGGTTCGAACGAACAACCCAATTTCAATTAGGCAACTATCAGGATCCGAGGTACGCATCAAATGTGTTGCACATTTTTCTGTTAAAATTATAATTTATGGAATTGTATGCATACTAGTTTTGTGCGGTAGACATTGAAATGTTGCCCTTGCATTTGCATGGTGTTTGCTTGCTGATGGAATGATTGGCAAGTTTGTTGGGAATGTTCAATAGCAGTTGGTTGACGAGGTGTTTTATAAATCATAGAATTTCATGTGCCGTTTGATATGTTACCTTCCCCGGGCAACAAATTCAAAATGCAATCTTGGCCACCAAACACCCCACTAGACACCTCTTGAATTGTGAAATCTTCTTTTGCAATGTTTATGACCAACTCTGGTCCCAATTGTTGAAGTAATTGAGAAATCAGACATCGAGTGTGATCTAATGTTTTTGTTTGGCTCAGTCATTCTTGATTTAGTGTTTGCCAAAGGAAATGACATAACTTCTGGGGTATTAGTTTAATGGCTTGGATTGCTTTGAAATTGATGCGGTGACATAAATACTGGCTAGCAAAATGTATTGAGTCGCCTGATGATGTATTTAGGTGATGTTGTGACGGTGACAATTGAGGATTTTCTATAGGTTTCTGACTGTTTCTGGAAAGCTAAAGATGAGGTGTTACCTAAAATATAGGAAATTAAATTCGGAGATTCCAAAATATTGGCTTGCACAAATAGGAAACTGAATGCCAAAACATATAATGAACATATAGGGATTGAATGTGGAAAATACGGCAGGTGGAAGTTCTATATGAACATAACAAATATGGATATGCTTGGGATGGATCTAAGGCTAGTCCTTCTTAAGTTACAGTTACGTTACTGCATTAAAAGTGGAGAGACTTGGCATTAGGTCGAGAGGTAGTAAATCAAACGGGTGGCTTGAAGCATAAAGTCTATGCTATAAGAACAATCACACTAATGGTTGGTCACATCTTCTCCTTCATTGTTTACACCATTAAATAGCTTGAGTTGCAAGCTATGAATAATTTAAGGTACTCTGGATTCCCATGGCCCTTGCTAAGCACCTTTTTGGTGGCTGTCCCCATTATCTTAAATCTTAAAAGGTAGCTTCTCTCTTTATATATTCAGTGTGTTCATTGCAGAAGTCATTATCTTCATTGTCTAGTTTTACTAATTTAGTTATTTCTTTCCTGGGAGACCAGTATCTGGCTATGGCCAATTACTCTATTGTGTTTTTATTTATCTAGGCTACATATGATAGAGTTGAAGTGCCTGTAATAGGGAAGTGTGTGATTTCTGGATGTTGAAGTTTCTGTTATCAATTATAATTGAGTAATTTCTATGCATTCATTCCATCCGAAGCCTTTTTTTCAGGACCCAACTAAGGCATGATTTTATTTGTTCTTATATACCCACCATTTGGATGAATATGGAATAAGCAAGTGTGGGATTGGGAATTAATGGCAAGGCGAACATGAACATGGAGAAGCTGGTAGGGGATGAAATGTAGGGAGTTTCTCTTTTTTTTTTTTCTTTTTGTTTTTAAGGTAATACTTACCATTGTTTTCTAAATGTTGCAAACTGTAATGTCGTTAATGACCCTATATCTTACCCAACTTGAAAGGCATTCTTGGCATCTATTTCCTTTGGTGCATATCTTAGATTAAACAAATTTGATAGGAGTGTAATGGCTTTTGCAATTTACTAAGACTTACTCTTTGCTCTCTTTTTCTGCAGTTGTGCTTATGCTGCGTGTAATATAGAACGAGGAGCTCTGTTTGTGATTATTCAGAATTCGATAGCTGGGAACTTCCACTCTCCTCTTGCTATTGTAAGTCTGCAGCTCAAGTTTTCAATAAGCTAGTGCGCCTTGGTTATGTGTGCACGGCCACAACTCCCATCAAAATTATCATAAAGGCTAATTACTGATTGAAACTCAAGATGAATTATTTGATACATATTTTACCTTAGATTGCTTTTTAGTCCGTTTTTCACAGTTTTAAATCCTTGTTCGGTCCTTATTTTCCTCTTTCTTTTAAATGTTTCACTTATGCTCGCTGATCGAGGCAGAATTATGAAGGTGGCTGTAAATATTATAAAATCTTTGTGAAAGGAATAAATTCAATTCACAACTTGAAGCTACTGAAATCATATGAAACTTCCTCTGTTCCCTCCGCTTCAATTCTCTGTTGATTGATCTAGTTCACCTTTGCTTGAAGTTTTTATTCGTCTTCCTCGCCCTCCATGGTGTTTCAATGAAATTTAACAATCTAGTGTGGCTACTCTGTAAGTAGTTGTGCACCACCACTACTGCATGGTGCCATCATCACTGCCAATAATCCACCACCGCTGACAACTACTAGAGAAGTAGCTGGCAATCCATCCCCTTCTCTTCTCCCTCCGCCCACATTATGCGTCACAGCCAAGGAAAGGGGGAGAGAGGGAGTGTCCGAGGAGACAGGGAGTGATGTCGATTTAATTATGAAGGGTGAAAACCAGTGAGCCCCAACAAAACTCAACCACTGATGTATAAATTCTTAATTAGAGCAAATTTAATCCAGCAATTGCGAATTTGGCTTTAAGCTTACATAGAAATTCAACTAGCTCAAAAAAGAGATGAGGTTAAAAATTAAATTTTAGTAAGACTCCAAACAAGTGACAAATTGAGGTTTTTTTTTTGATTTGTAATAAAATTACTCCTCTTAACGTTCTAGGACCAATTGGCGATTGAACATTATTGAAGCCTCATTGAGCCCTTCATATAGCTCCTTTTTGTGTGTAAATTTTGCTGACCTGTGATTTTGTTCATATGGTGGTACATTACACAATGTGACTAATTTAGAGAACTAATCATCCCCACAAAACTTTGTTGACAACGTAAGAACTTTATTCTACGGTGTACTATAAAAACACAGTAAATTGTTTGTAAATAACTTATTAATTTCAGGTGCTTTATTGTTTCTGTGCACTTTGATGTCAGTTTTTTTTTTTAAGAAAATTATATCATCTGATTGTCATTTATTTTTCAATCTGGGACACATTTTCACTTTCCTCATGCTAAAATCTTCCAACTATAAAATTATATGCAACAAAACATTGGTAGTAGGCATACACCTAAGATCAAATTTAGGCACTTAGGGGGGAGAGAGAGAGAGCACCCACCCATAATAAACAGAATCATGGATTTCAATCGCAGGAAGTAACAGTGCAAACATGATAAATGGATTCCATTTCTTGGAACCCATTAACACATCTTCAAGATCATATAAAAGCACAAGCAAACACACCATGACAACAAATTGATTCTCGAAAAACACAAAGACAAATGCAAGAAGTTATATCAAGGAACAATCTTGTATGCCTTCATCTTATCTATCCAAGAAATGAAGGCATTCTTCGTGTTCCTAAACCCTAAAAACCCATGCTCCTTGCTCTTGTTCATACTGTTTAAGGGACACTCCCCTCCCATCGCAAGGTCCACAAACCACCACGCCGCCACCTCCTCCAGCTTTGTCTCCGCCAACCCATTCTCCCTAACTATCTCCCCCCACACTCCTCCTTTCTCCGCCATCCTCTCCGCCAACGAAAACCTTCCTTCTTTCTCGTCGTACTCCACGTAATCCATCCCGAATTGATCCGCCAACACCTTCCACATATGCTTCCACTTGAACACATCCCCATTGCTGCAAATAAACGCTTCGTTTTTCGCATACGGGTCGACCGCCGCCCATATCTGGTGCTCAGCTATCAGATCAGCGTCCGAAGCCACGGAATAGCCATCCCAAGCGGCCTTCGAACCCGGGAACTTGAGTGGGGCGCCCTCGTGCTTGCAGATTGCCGCGTAGACGCACAGAGCTCCGAGTAAGTTCATCTGACTGTATGGGGAGAACCCGAATATGTTTCCGGGTCGGTGGACGGACCAGGTCAGCCCGTCCTTTTTGGCCGCCTCTTCGAAGAGGATATCTTCTAGTGTGTAGTAGAAATTCGGGAGGTCTAAACGGGGCAAGTCCTCGGTGTAAGGCGGGTCGTGGGGCTGGAACTTGCCCCAGGATTCGAACGGACCCGAATAGTGCTTGAGGCCCGTTTGGAGACAGATGTGGCGTAGATTCGGAGCGTTCGGGATGAGGGCATCGAGGACGTTTCGGAACATCTTGCCGTTCGCCTCGCAGTTCTCCTCCTCCGTTTTCCGGTTGGTCCAGGTGACATAGAAGAGGTGTGTAACGTCAGTGAGGGGGGACAGCTTGGCGAGGGCATCGTCCTCGTCGGAGACGTCGCACTGGATGTATTCAATAGGGTGATCCTCGTTCCAGGCCGGACGGGGGCGGCGGGCGGCGCCGTAGACTTTCCATGGGCCGCCGGGCGTATCCGACAGCGGGAGGATCTCCGCCAGGCTGTTCCCCACTATGCCCGTTACCCCGATTATCAAACCCACGCTCTGGAAGCTCTTCGGCGCATCATCTTCCTCGAATTTCTTCTGCAAATATACATAATGAAAAACTGTAAGCAAACACTTACCTCAAGAACAATTCACCGAAAAATCGACAGAGATATAAAGATGGATTTGCCTTGGCAGCGCCTATAGCTCCAGCCCACCACCAGCTCATGTTGTCTCTTGATCACTTGAGGCGACAGAGATGGAGGTCGATTATTTACGGAACCAAAAAGTCAGACAGAGGGAGAAAATTAAGAGAGAGAAAGAGAGATGTGGTTGAGATGAAGGGTAGTTGTCAGATAGTCTTCATCTGGATTTAGACGGTGGGAGGAGAGAAATTTCTGATGATAAGAACAAAATTGCGAAATTGAATTTGAATACGGTGGAAGATGCCGATTGATTGATTTTGGTTGTAATTGAATATTATTCAACTTATTGATTGAAGGATCGGATCATATCCTTGTTTTTCCTTTCGTAAGATGGAATTCTCGTAGTTTCTGTGATTAGCTGTTGACAGAGCAGCAGCGTCGCAGCACTCTGGGCCGGCACGGCGGGGAGTTTGGTGTAGACTGTATACAGGTCGGGAAGACTTTAAGGTAGTTTCTAGGGGTACTCTCGTCCTTATGGCAAATTATAAATATATACAATTTTTGACACCACTAGTAAAAATTGTATATTTTAATTATTATTTTAATATTTATTATAAATATTTTTCTTATAAATCTATCCTTAATGTTTGGAAAACACTTGAAATAGTTACATTAATTCCTTCCTACGCTGTCGTTTTACCTCCCTAATCAATTATTTGGTTCAAATTCTTGGGCCTAGAAATCAATCCATATAGATCTGTAAAATAATCCATAAATTTAAATTATTGATGCATTTGGTTGCCAAATAAAGCCATGTTGTATTTAAATACTACGCCTTTCAATTGCGACGTAATTTTAGTTGTCGCAATTAATAAAAATCTTTTTAATTATTTCATTCCAAAATGATAGAAACCCCTAGACGTAATTTTAGTTGTTGCAATTAATAAAAAAAATTTTAATTATTTCATTCAAAAATGATAGAAACCCTTAAAAAAGAGAAACGTGTGAAGATCTTTAGATTGCTTAGGTGATTAATCGCCATAAAATTTGTATCATTAGTTATTATCGATCATTTTAGTATAAATGATAGTAATAATTGTTACTAATGTTACTGTAATAGAAACAAATTATTATTATTATTATTTAGAAAAAAAAATTACTCTCACTTGATTTTGCACGTAAGGTGAATGGGCTAAGTAAAAACCAATGTTCTAAGCCAATCAATACTGTCCGTACAACCGATACAACATTAAAAACTCGTGCTTCGAATAGCTATTGGCCCACGTGCCACTTTCATACTCGCCACAACTTTACAAGTTGACATGTATTTAAAATTTAAATTAAATTAGTAAATTTTATATATTATAACAATAAATAAAAGCTGAAAGAGAATAGGACTCACTTCGACTATTCAATTTAGATTTTAGGTATGCATCTATTCAATTTCATATATTATTTATTGTTATATATTTTTTTTTAGGTTGTTGGGTGTGTTAAGAAAGTGATAATCAACTATTTTTTACTCGGGACTATAGTGACAAAATTTCGGAAGGGGTTATTTGTAACTAATACTTTTATAGTAAATTTGTTTGAATTTGTCCTATACTTTTCTCCTTGGTTGAAAAAGATTTTTCATATTAAAATCGTTATACATCATTATATTTCCTGTACTCATGAGTTTGGTGGTCGACGTTTAAAGAGGGGTTTAAATTTTATTCTTCTACGTCAAGTTGTATGTATTTGAGTCGAACCCTTAACAGTAGGGACAATGAGAGCGCTCTCTCTCGTAACAAAAGGATAAAAAATCCAAATTTTATATAATTTGATACGATTCAGTATGAATTCGAACTTGATCAACTTTGAATTTAAATAAAATCATATATACTTTACACGTGAATTTAAATTGAAACTTGGAATTATTATACATTAATCATGTGTTACGGGCCTTACTATTTTCTATTTTTTTATTATTTTTTTTATTTTTAGTTTTTTTTCTCATTCCCCTTTCTATTTTCCATTCCAACTACTTTATGTTTGCTTTCCTGCTTTCTATTTAAGTTACATGTGTCTTTGCTACATTTGGTCACGGACATCTGCCTATTACTATATATGTAGCCCATTACTGTTACTGTAAAGGAGGAGAGATATTTGCTTGCTTTTCTCAATTCTTCTCCCTCCCTGACTCTCTCTGTCACTCTGCGCCTCTTCCTGTCACTCTCTCTAGGGAACCTTTCCACTTTTTTCTCTTTTTCCTTTGCCTAATCTCCCCTCCCCCATCTTCTTCTCTGTTTTTCATCTTCTTACATCGTTTGCAGGTGCCATTGCCGATTCTACACTATTCATTTGGTACTTTCATTGAGACTAATGGTGGAAGGCATGACGGTACTCGAAGTTTCCATCACAATACTTTCGAAAGAGGTGAAGGTCGTCATGATGACCATCTGGCAAAATGCAAAAAAAATCGTTGCAAATATTTTCACAACCAAACATATGAACACTCATTTACTTAAATCCTTTAATCACTCAAAAGAATCGAGCGAAAGCTTAACTTACCAGCGAACCCTTCACTATTCATGGCTTCTCCTTCTGGTACTTTCCATCCTCCAACCCAACTAAACACCCAACTTGCTCTAAATCTTCATTTACCCTAACCAAAAATTCCTTCCTTCACTACGTCTATACCCCCTCACGTAGACCGAATCACCACCACTACTTCTACCACTAAACAACTCCAAAAATCCCTCCCTAAAATCCTACAATCCCTAAATCGAATCGAACGGTAAACTGTGCCGTTTGTAAATCCCCCATTGCTCCCACCTTCCTTGTCGTTCACGGACCTATCCTCTGGTATTTTACCCAACTAGTGCAAACCCTACCAGCAATGCCTCAACCACCATCTAAACCTCAAATTGCTTCCTCTTACTTGAATCACGAAGCAACCTTGTACAAGCTTCGTCAGAGCACCTTTGTTGCTACATCACAGATGAGTTCGAGACACGCTTTATTCGAACGCCAGGTTTTCAAACCACTTATTTCTTGAATTATTTCTTCTCAAGGTTTCAGGATGATATTCAGCGAGAACTATTGTTATTGACCCCTGAGTTTTTGCCAAAAGCCATTGGCATGGCCAAGTTAGTGGAGGACAAATTTGAGGTTTGTCGATCCACTGCTTAGCATCCACCACTCACTAAGCCATCACCTAACCCCACAACAATTCAGCTAGAAATTTTCTCTCAATATGCCCTTCCACCCAAATTATCCTTACAAAAATTATCCCCTCCTGAAATGGCAACATGCACCATTGTTACAGAAAATTTTATAAAATTTTTATGCATGATGGTTGAGGGAAAAGGTTGTGCCCCGGTTGTAGCCCTAATTCCAGAGGTTGATTCGTTACCTCCAATATCATAAAATATTTCCACTATGTTTCTCAATGCATTAATAGGCCACTTCGTTCCTTCAATATTAAGGCTATAGAGGCTTCTTTCGGGTCAATTGGTGATTGTCTTGATGGACAGTGGCTCAATTTATAATTTTTAGCAGAGTCGACTAGCTAAACAATTGGCTAGTTGATTGTTTACCAACCAGGACGTGGGAATGGGCTAGTTGATGCCCATCCCCGCTTGGCTGAAGGGTCCTATCAGATTCTCCAAGTTGTAGTCAAACCTATGATAGTACTGTTGTCGGCTCTCTTTCATTTCTACCCACATCATATAGTTTTGGCTGACTTAGTTATTGCAATCTAGGAGCGTCCAGGTGCTTAAACTACCCTCAAACTGGCTGATACTCGGAGCATCTGCTTGTTGAATTGCCCCATGTCATCTGAAGATTTACCGAATTTGGTTTTTGATTACTCAGAAGGCGATGTCCATCTCTCAACTGATGTATGGATTGATAGGAACTATGATTATTTTCAGTTCCTAGCCCAAGAAATGAGGAACACATCACTGTAGCTTCAAGGTCCTTATTACCCTGTAATATATTTGATTTAGTTATTTTATCTTTGATTTAGCTACATCATGATAAGCTTGTTCAACATCCACGAAGACATACTTCAAAAGAGATAACTTAAACAAAAGAAAAATACATCAGTCTCTATGACAATCTAAACTCTGATAACTTCACGACATAAATCAATTGCCCACCATGACCTTCTTCTCTACCTGTAATTTCTTCCTACGGTACGAATATTTTCTCCACCAAGCTAGATACTGTCTGCTCAATCTGGAGCGAAGAAGATACAAGGGTAAGTTAAAACTCAGCAAGTGATAATAATAAAAAATGTTAATAATAATAACAATTTCGGATATTAAACTATAAAGGTCTTAACATTACTCTAACAACCTACTATATCTGAGACGAATTATAACATGTTATAAATCCAACTCTAAGTAAGATATGTCCCACTTGACCCGCATATCCCAAAAATATCAAGAGTGCCAATAATCCGCGATAATCCCCTGGAATCCGACGTCAATGATAAGTGGGGATTCTCTAGTCCATATGTCAGCGAGAACGACCGGTATAATCATGATAACAACTAATATGGATCTCATTGAACTCGGATACCACAGAATCCACACAAGGATACTGTCAACACAACTCATGAGGTACTCACAATCATAGAATATCACAAAAAAACTTCAGGATCTTATTCCGCCACTGTGAGCCAAAGGCTGCGTATATCCCCCAACAGTTGGGTACTTGTACGGGTTACCCGATACTCGTAAGTTTGACCTCCGACCAAAATCTATGGTCCACAGAGACTCTGCCCAACAAAGTACAAACGTTTCCCGAGCATGCTCATCATCTGGCTTAACCAAGTACAGATGATCTCATCTACATACTCCTCTTCTGACTCTACCAGGTACGGAAGGTATCTCACACGTCAAACCCAACATCTCCGGTCATGATACCCTCGATATCATGATCTACAATGATCACATGGCCATAAGCATCTTGCCGAATAAGGTAATGTACCTCAACCCACCAGGACACAGAAACCAGTATCAGATAAGTGTAGACTACATTAAAATACCATAACCTACCATTCCACAGGATACCTTAATATTTTTATACACTCTCATCAACCTTAACCGTAGGAAGCCAACAATTCAAGTACTCATACAACCGAGTATAACGCAAAGAAAACTTTACAACTATAATAACGAAACTGTCATTCAGTGCTGATACAGACCGTACTCATGCCATTAAATCTAACACAAAGAAATTTATCCCAGAACGTATAAATGATGAATATAGATCGAGATATGATTTATATACTCAACTCAACCACTTAACTGATCTTCCATTCGGTCCTAATGCGATGCCTACAACTAAGGCCAATATATTAATCAACTGATTCCACGCATATATAATATTTTATTTTATTATCATTATTATTAACAAGCTACCCATGAAATTAAATTATGTCCTCAACCCCATCCGCTAAAATTAAACTTTCATGGTCACGTTACAGGGTTCTTGTACACACAACCCATTTATAATAATTTACATCCATTTTACTATTGTCCACTCTCAAACATACATCTTTGCTCAAATATATATAAACACGCATACTACCCGCATATATATATATATACACACACACTGCCAACACACCAACATACACACACATCACACATGTACACACCCACACACGCAGATCACACAAATTGCACTCACTTGCACACACTCACGCACACGCACAGCATCACCTGCTGCTTCTCCACACCACACGCACACTCACGCACACACGTACGCATACAGCAGCTCAGCTGCTTCTCCACACCCACACGCATACATATACACAATACACAGGCGGCTACACCCAGCCGTTCATACCCAGGCCATCACACACCTTCCCATTGCTACACACACGCACAGCCACACTGCCAACCCCACAGTTACACTCACGCACAGCACCAGCACACCCATTGACGGCAGCACACACATGTTGCTCACCCCCATTCTGTCACACACACACACCACACACACAAAACACCAGCACGTGGTTTACACACAGCATCATTTGCTGCTTCACCACATTCACACACACACAGAACACACCCTCACACAGCT